>JACEFZ010005470.1:757500-942500 GCA_014155875.1 Cepaea nemoralis
AGTGCATAGCAGTGCAATTACATATTACAAACCAAACGTCGCGGCAGACGAAACGGTTTGAATCTTAACATGTTTGTGGTGCTCTGAGAATGTAGTTCAGTACTTTCATGAAGTATTCTTTCTCTGCCGTACCGACTGCCTCATGTGGCCATGTTACCTGACAAGCTCAGCTTCCATATCTTTGTTCGTCAATTGGTTCCGTTCTGGAATAATATCATAACTCACAAGCTGCCGATGTATGAACTGAAATGAGAAGGACTTTATATGAAATAACTCATGAGCTTTATAACACAGACATTAAGTCAGCTTTTGGGAGAGTGGCGCCCAGTTATCTTCTTCGCCGTGTAATAGAGTTCTAAATAATTGGCCAATCTTGTTTCAAATTAGTGATATTAACAATGATTGTCAGGTTTTTTCTGGCTGATCTAATCAGACGTGATTAATTCACAAGTGGTTTGCAATCGTTTCTCATAGCCACAGCAGTCAAATAGCCCTTTCGTCGGCCGTGGAGCCGTCTGGATGGTTGGTAAATATTGCTCAGTTCGGAATAACAATCTGATGGTGTTGTCTTTTTGATCTGTTGTAGGTCGGTCCTCTGCAGATGGAGTTTGTAAAACTGATCAGTTATGTCGTCATCATGTGGATGATAAACAGCGGGGTGTGGATATTGTGCTGATTGTCAGAATGAGAGGCTGGTAAACACACAGAGGAGGGGCAAGAGAGTAAATGGCCATGTCAATGCAAACAGGAGATATTTAATCAACTGTGCATACGAAGACTAGGACGCAGGCAAATAAACAGTTAATTTGTCTCGTATAGACACATAGGCGGGATGATAGATACTCAAACAGACAAGAAGGCATGCATACGGACAAACAGGTAATGAGATAGACAGACTAGAACACAAACAACGAGTTAAGCGAACAGACTAACTGACTGACTGACTTACCGACTGACTGGTTGGCTGGCTGGCTGGCTGACTGACTGAGTGACTGACTGATAGGCGAATGAGAGAGCCTGGCAGACAGTTTAGGGAAACAAGATGGAGGAGGATGAAAAGATGCAAGAATTAGTATTTTCATGGACGTCTTATGTCTTCTTATATATGTATATTGTGTTGTTTCCTGCAAGAACTGCGCTGTCTTCTGCAGATCCTGCAGGCGTCAGTAGAGGTTGACATCCAGGGTTGTTTCCCCTGCCAGATAATAGACCTTTCTGAAATTCTGCATTTATTCAAATATAGTATAGGTTCTGCAGTCTGAAATACACTCTGCTGTACAATCTTTGTCAGATGAAAGTAATTAGATATGCGTGACGTCTAGGAAATAGAGAAATATTGCAAACGTAGACATAGTGTACATACCTGATTGTACATCGAACTCAAACCCGATTAACAGAAATCACCATGGGGGGAAATAACAACAATAGACTAAATTAACGTAATGCAATAATAAGGTAAACCACAACACAACGAAACCAACGTTTTGATCTTTGTTATCTTCTTCAAAAACAACACAAACACATCTAAACACTTGTTTGTGTACATTTCGGTGCTATCTTTATTATCTACTTTTATTCGTTTTAATATATTTGTTTTGAAGAAACGACATCACACCACTCGGGACATTCCCATTTGTGCTCCGTCCTCATCTTCAACCGCCAACGAAGAGCCCCAATACTAATGTTAACAGCTGCAGTCTGATTATGTTTCCGTCTGGCCTTCTCTCGGAACACTGAATGTCGGCCAGATCCTCTGGTCACTCCCTGCCGAATCCTTATCTTGAGACTATGATCATTTATCTGTGTTTGAAAACTATACACTTGATCCTGAAGAGCCCAGACCACACATGCCTTATCTTGCACCAGTACCCCACACATCGGTGAAGACCTAGCCAGTCTGTCCGCCAGCTTGTTTCCCACTACAACAGCAAATCCTTTGGAAAAGATCCAACAGATGCTGACTATCTTACATGTTTGAATCGAAGATTTCACTTCTGCACAAAGCATGCCTGTCTTCACCTATCCCATCATGCTCTGTGCGTCCGTTACAATCACGACATGTGTATTGTTGTTTGTATAATGACGATACAAACAATAAATTACATAATTTATTGCCAGGCATGTGTCCCCGTATCCCGTCAGGTACATGCAAGTTCAACATATATTAAAGCAGTGTACTGAATCATATCAATAAAATACACAAAACACATTGTTATATGTTTCAATGTCACCAAGACTCTTCCTCACTTTAATCCAAGTCATCGCGCAAGTAATTCTTCACCAACTTCATTGCTCAAAGCTTTTGGAATTCATCACGACACATGAGAAACTGCTGCCCACGACCGAAATTATTGGCGTACATCATTACACAAGAGTGTAGTCACTTGCGAAGCAAAGAGGACTGCAAGAGCTGTGAAACTAGACAAATCAAACCACCGTAAGAGATTTCCTCCTGGAACGTCAAGAATTGTTTGCCCACATTTTCAAAGAACATTTCGAGTCAAAATAGGCCTTGCCAATTTAAACATTTTGGAACTCCCGGCTAGAAACTTTCAAGCTCAATGAATGAAATGAATAGTCATCATGATACTTGATGGACAAACACCAACCACCACCAAGATTATGTTCAAGGGATAATCATGTCGTTATGTCGACAACATTTTGGTTTACCCGCCTGGATAGCGGACATGGTTATTGATGTTGATATTTACTGGTATTATTACTTGCAGTTACAAACCTGCGCGCATATGGAAGCTCCACTTACGACCCGGCAGAGAAGGTGCAAACGCTGATCAACCAGGTGAGAGACCACAAGCACAGAGCCAAGCGTCTCTTTGTGGAGATGGATGTTCTGACTCTGAGAGGCGAAGAGTTAGAATGGCGTGAGTGGGCCAGGTATGTTCACAGTTGTGGGCAACTGAAGCAAACATTCTGTGGGTTTAAATATGTATTTCTTGTTAATCATCACTTTCTTGATCTTAACGTTGTTGTATTTGTTGTCGCTTTTCTGTTTATTATTATTATTATTATTATTATTATTATTATTATTATTATTATTATTATTATTATTATTATCCTTTCCTCCTCCTCTTCTTCGTTGCGCTTCTTCCTTTTTTATTTTTCTGTTTCTAATTTTCTTCTATACATCTACATGGATTCACACACTTAATGTTGCGACATGTCTTAAACTATAAGAACAGCCAGAATAGTCAAGATTCATTTTGATCATATCAATATTTTACTGTAAACTATTCAGACAGTTAGATACTTGACGTATGTCGGTCTTGAAGTTATGATCGTTCTCAACGCTATAGAAAATCCAGAATAGACAACAGACAATATTCATATATGTACTTTTAGTTTGTTAAGACTGTTAAAAATTTGGCTTCGATGGATCTTAAAGTTATAATATACAGTTGTAAATTCCCAGTGATAAAGTTCAAATGTCATCCGTGTTTATATATGAGCTAAACAATAATAATAGTTTAGGGAGTTTGTCGCAAAAAATTCCTTGGATAGATTGATTGGTTGTAGCTTCACGTCCTATAGAAGCTAAAGTTACATAGTCTTATCAGTCATAAAGGAGTGTTAAATAAGAGAAAATCGAGCTGATATAATACTGCTGACCCTCGGCAACTCCAGTCGGAGAAAGATGTATGCAAACCACACAAACCTCAAAACTATAGTCCTAGTTACCTGCTAAAAAGAAAATGCAGCCTTGAGTATACTCCGTGTTTGAAGACTAAATTAAATTCTAATGGACTTACTTCCTTGAGACAAATCCATAAACTTTAACCATAACATAAATATTTCTATCAAAGTGGTAAACCCTGACTGTTTGTGACACGTTCCTAACAAAGTGCTAGATCACCGATAAAGGATTGACTGCTGCAGGCTATTTACGTATAATGAATCAACACAGAATATAACTATGAAGCTCTATGTTGACAATACTCACAGGCACACACCAGTGTATCCATAAAAGTCTTCATCATCAACTGTATGTAGCAGGTCCCTTGCAGACCGTCGCTCAATTTTCGATCCCTTACCATTTCACTTGTCTCATGCCCAAGGTCTCTGCCGTGTCATGTATCCATCTTTCATCTTTCTGCCTTTCGACCCCTGCCTCTTCTCCCGGGAACTATGCCATCCATCTCTGTTCTTTCCAAGCCACTACGACGTTTAATATGGGCCAAAGATTGTCATGTTCTGTGATATGCTGCTGTTTGTTAGCCAGCAGTCTTCCATTTTCAGATCTTGTAGAATGTCAGTATTCTGTTTTTCTTCTCGGTCCACGATGTTCTAAGAACTTCTCAGTGACATTTAAGTTCAAATGCCAAACTATTCTTCTTTAGTGATAGCGAAATAGTCCATGATTCACATCTGTTTATTGCCACAGGATAGATGCATGTTCCCAAAACGTTTACTTAACTTGTTTGCTGGTTGTGTGTCGCAAGTTCTGAATACTGGTTAACCTCTTTGTCAACCAAAACAACAACAACAACAACAACAACAACAACAACAACAACAATATAACAACAATTATAAAGGGGAAAAAAGAATACTTAGCTAGAAAACTATAATATGACAATCACAAATAAGTAATCCTTATTGATATTCGCTGTAACTTGGTGATTAAAAATTTGTGATTGTGGTATTTCAATTTTGTAGCAAACTTAAATTTCTCTGATAAAGACTGGTTTAAACGCTACCGCTTGTGTCTGTCGATGCGTCTTCCCTGTCATCTAGCTTCCGGTTAATTCTGTGTTCATTCTTGTGTTGCTAGGTCACATGTTGTTTTGACTATTTTGTATATGCCCACGATAATCCGTGTCCACGAAACTTATCCTCGTTTCTGTTTCGCTCACTCGCAGTAAACTCGATAGAAGTCCACCCACGTGATACTATTACTGGTGGTTGCTGCAACTGGGGAGTGCACTGGACTGATGTTTGCATGTGGATTAATTGTCCCTATTACCACTGTCCCTCGCCATCAGGCAAACAAGCTCCGACTTGTCAGGTACTTGTAAATTAGGTCCCTAAATTCGAGGACGAGAAGTCATCATTTTAGTCCATCTGAACATCCCGCCACCAGCGCTCCGGAAGTTTAAGAGTCAGCGCCCTTAAACTTTTCGGCCATGTTGACCATGTACTAACTGATTGAGAATTAGGTCTTTACCTGGTTGAAGTCACAGCTTAAGTCAATATCGCCCCTCTGTTAAACATGGAAGGCCACAAAATACGCACACAGTGTCAAACACTATATTCATAGAACATAAAGATCATCCGATGTTAGTTTCTGAGTTAAGTAAGAAAACTTTGCACAGATTGTTTAAACAAAATGTCCGGTCAGAAAACAAAGTTTCCGAAACATTATTCAAGAAACATATTCAATATATTCACGCTTACCGATGGTTTGTGACAGGGGTACCAGTAAAAGAGAAGAATTAAAATGGCATCAACAATTGAAGACGCTATTGTATTGAATAAGTGAATTTATTTGTAATATGCGAAATATAACAAATGCATTTTTAAAATGTAAACCTCACCATTGAAAGAGGCAAATTCCCACTATCTTCAGAAAAGAATACACTAAGAAAATTAATTGAAACAAATATTGTATCTGTCACGCAACAAAGAAGTTAAAACATAGCATACTTCAAAGGTGTATCTTTGTTTACTTTGGTAAATGTCACGATAAAACAAACACACCCCTTAGCAGGAACTAGCTGTGGGGACGTGAAGTGGTAGGAACATCACATCTTTAGGTCTCAGTGCACGAAGGAGCAGATGGCAAGTCTTTCACTCCGGCAGGGAACGGCGACTGTTTCACGCAATTGTTAGCCTGATATCCTAACCGTTACACCAACATGCACGCTGAATACCAAGATACGGTCGAACAATCAGCAACATATTTACTGTTGTTTCCTCATTAAATGCTCAACTATACCTAATGAATAAGAGCGCTCGCTCTTAAACTTCCTGTCTGCTGATGCCGAGGCAGCTGTTTAAATCCCTACACCAGTCAGTTGGACTAAGATGTTGACTACAGGTCCTTGACTTGGGGACGTAAATTACAAGTACCTAAGAAGTCGAAGATGGTTCGTCTGATGGTGAGGAATACTGGTGATAAGGAAAGCTACCCCATATACAAAAATTAATCAAGTGCACTAGAAGTAATAGCACGCAAATAGACTGCGCTGAGTTGAGAGCGAGGGAACACAACAAACCCGGCTGTAAAGTCATGTCCGTTTCTTAGGTGGGTCAAGTACGAGGAGAAAGTGGAAGATGGCGGGAAACGCTGGTCCAAACCACACGTGGCATCTCTCAATATGCACTACCTGATGGAGCTGAGGAAGCAGATCTTGGACGGCGTCCTGCTCACTGACGTCGAGTGTTATTCCATCTCGCAAGTTGTAGGTGAGTAGTCTGTCGTGTCGTGTACATCGGATATTATAGTCTAGTTCTTAGTAGTGTTGGCAACATTCTATTCAGATCTGTTATATTCGTTAGCCGTTCCAAGAGTTGACACTCATAACATTATATGTAGATGTGTTACACCTGTTAGATGTTCCCAGAGCTGATTCTCTCTGTCACAAGACACAGCAAAGATCTGTTTGTTTTCTGAACTTAGCAAACACAAAAATCAAATTGTCCACCTGCTGCTGTTGAGGTAGAGGGTTCAACCCCTACACAGGTCAGTTGGACTATAATGTTGACTTCTTGTCTTTGACTTGGAGATGTAAATTACAAGTTCCTCTGAAGTCGCAACGGGTTCGCCTCATGTCGAGGAAGCTGGTTATAGGGAAAGCTAATCACCACGCAAAATTCAGTTCAGTGCTAGTAGAAGCAGCGAGTATAGCCTACGCTGGAGTTCAGAGTGAGCGAGGGCATACACACACAAAGATTGTCTACCAACCTAAAACACAAACAGCCAAGACATTGACAATGTAACGAACTGTGAATAGCTTGGCTGCACGATCAACAACAATGAGGACTGTTCACAGGAAGCCAGACGGAGAATGGCCACGAGTATCTCGACTTTTTAACTATCCACATGGGGCAGTGAGGAGCATTTTGTGTGATATACACTGGCACAGGAATGGAGCATGATGGGGCAACATTTTACCGCACAGTTGGAACCGCGACTAACTGACTAACAAACTAATAAACTTGAGTTAGGGCCATTTTTGCCATTACTAAGGAAAAATCCCGGGCTGTCGAACTTATAACAAAAGACAATTTCATATAATGTTGTGGGTCAAGAAAAAGAAACATACTGGCATTCTAGAAGATCTGAACATCGAAAAAAATGGCTTATAAACAGCATTGTGTTGGTGAAACTAAAATATTTTGGCTATATTAAACGACACACTGGGTTGGAAAAAACAGTAATAGAAGACTTAGTTCCTGGAGGAATAGTCAAGAATCAGCCAGCCCGATCCTGGGGCATAGAGTACTGAGGACATATTAGGTGTCATAATGCAGGAGAATAAAAAATGTTCCGCGGCTGCGATGAGAAAATAATCCGCTATTTAATGGTTATGTTTATTTGTTCCGGATTATGATAGAAAGAAGCTAATATCCCAGTGATAGTGATTATTGACCAAAACTTCTCTTCCTTTCCCCGTAAAAAATACTGTGAAATAGTTATTCGTCTGAGTAACTGACAGAGAATCGACCAGTACACGCTGTAACGAAGACTGCCGAAGACAACACATTTTTCACTGAGCAAGACTGCAAGAGAGTCACAGAAATTCCTCGCCATGATAACAGACAATCAGCACCCGAGTCTTGTCTTGTTCCAGATGTGTTAGTTTTCCACTGGAGTAAACTAGGTAGGCCGAGAGAGGGATCATGCTGCATGGACGACACACGGTCTCTACAATTTAGTCCGGGATTTGTGCTATGTAGAGGTATGACTCCACCCATTTACTTAACTGGTTTCGGAATCAAAGCGAGAGGCATCAAGTTAAGTGGTTAAAAGTCCTTGTCAGTTGGTGTAGAGAGTGGCGACACGGTTACTTCTCACGGTGCGAAACACCTAGAGGTGTCACTAATCAAATACTTCCCACCTCAAGCTGGAGCTGGAGGTCAATCAAGCCTAAATGGATACCAGGGAATATTCTGGAAAGCAAAGGCGGTCGGTATAATAATGAGAAAATTGCAATGGGGCTCTAGCCTTCTGTCATAAACATTTGAAATAATCTACCACATATATTGGACTCTTGTCATAAACATTTAGAAATATCGGCCCTAAATATTGGACTTTCATCACAAACATCTGGAAATTCTAGCCAGCCAGTCAACCAGCCAGCTTGCTAGAAAACATCTAGAAAAGGAACAAACAACAACAGCTAGAAATATCTAGGCCGTGTAGATGAACATCTAGAAAAACCTCCGGATCGGGAAAAATGACTGCCGTTTCCATCAAAGATGAACTGTATTTTTCGTGCAGGACTTTTGTGTTGGCATTCTGGCGACAGCATTATGTACAGTAAAATGCTTTTACTATCTGACGGCATTATGTACAGTGAAGGCTTGTACTATCTGTCCGCGGTTGTTTGTGGCGTGAATGAGAACTGCATGTTCGGGAAAATGGTGTAGGTGGCGTAGGTTTATCACTTTTCTTTAACAGAAAACATCTAGAAACGGAACGAACAGCATCTAAAAATATGTAGACTGTGTAGAAAAAACATTCGGATGGGGAAAATGACTGTCGCTTCCATCAAAGCTGAACTGTATGTTTCGTGGAGGACTTTTGTGTTGACACTCTGGCGGCTGCATTATGCACGGGGAAATGCTTTTATAGTCTGTTTACTTTTGTCTTCCCCAACATAAAATTCCATATGTCAGTAACCAACTAAGCGAAAATTATGAGATGTATCATATAACCTTATCATTATGTCCACCCAACAAAACAATTTTTGTTCTGAAGATTGTATAACAGATTTTAAAGTTTGTTTATATGCAGTATACAATTTCAGAGATTAAGTGCACATTATTAAATGTATTACGTCTTCACACGGAAACATTAGTGTTGAATAGTTAATTTTTTCGTGGGACATGGGATTGGTTGACAAGAGCCTCGCGTAGTGGAACGGGGCATTACTGTAACAAGTTTGTTAGCGAGAAATCACTAGTTTTTCACCAAAACATCAAAGAAATGTCGCCGCTGTCCATGATTTAAGTTGATTTTGGACCTATCAAAGACGTATTCCTTGGGTGGGGGTAAATATAAGACGGCAGGGAAAATTTCATAACGATGCAACAGACAGTTTTCAAAATAATTGCTTGTGAATGAAGGCATTCATTTCTGGACAGACTATTCTATCCGTCCGCTTTTGTTTGTGGCGTGAACTGTATGTTCGGGTAAAAATGGTGTAACTGGCTTTGTCGCAAATGGACTGGTTTTGCCTTGGGCAGTAATGTGTGGCCGCTGGTTTTCTAGGGACTGCCACTGGAGGACTTTTGTGTTGACATTCTGGCGGCCTCATTATGCACAGTGTACCTGTGCGGACTGTTGGTTGTCGAGACTCCTGTCTTTTCCACTTTTCACATGGGGCGGTGAGGAGAATTTTATGTGTCATCTAGAATGAAATGATGTAATAAATCTGTGGTCTGGAATGAATTGATGTAATAAATCTGTGATCTAGAATGAACTGATGTAATAAATCTGTGGTCTGGAATGAATTGATGTAATAAATCTGCGGTCTAGAAAGAATTGGTATAACAAATGTGTCCTCTAAAATGGACTGTTGTAATAAATGTACGGTGAACAAAGAATTGATGAAATAAATGCTTGATCCAGAATGAAATGGTGTAATACAAGTCTGGTCTAGACAGAATTGGTGTAACAAATGTGTCGTTGAGAATGAATCAGTGTAACAAATGCCTAGACTAGAACGTGTCAACAAGTATTTACAAGGAGGGGTTACTGAAACAAAGCCGTGGGATGAGCGATTTACACCTCCTCAAAACGTACACAGGTAGATATCATCAATGCATTTTCATACTGTAACATAAAACATTTGAAACACTCATGTGTGTTTATAATACGATTTCTCCAGATCAATTTTTGGATTCCTGGATCGCAAATAAATCTGTGGATCCCGTCTTGAGGCAGCACGTCCGAACCTTGTGTTTGAAGCAACACAGACACAGGCATGAGAAGGGCAGACCCGAGGACAAGAAGAAGAACATAAAAAGAAACGCCACAACTGGTGATCTTAGGAAGCCGGTGTCGTCCTCCCGTAAGTCAATCATTGATTGTGTTACATTCATGATTGTGGTTGTCCGTAGGTCAGCTAATGTTTGTGTTACATTCATTCTACTAGGTAGGTTAACTAATGTTTGTGCTACATTCATTCTACTGAGTGCCCCATAGTTCAACCAATGTTCGTGTTACATTCATTGAACTAGGTTGATCAACTAATGTTCGTGTTATATTCTTTGAACTTGGTTAGTCAGCTAATGTTTGTTTTACATTCATTCTACTGGGTAGGTCAAATTATGTTTGTGTTAAATTCATTTCACTGGGTGTCCCATAAGTCAACCAAAGTTCCTGTTACATTCATTCTACTGGGTTTCCTGTAGGTTTACCAATGTTTGTGCTACATTCATTCTATTGGGTGCACCATAGTTCAACCAATCTTCGTGTAACATTCATTCTACATAGGTCAACCAATGGACGCGTTACATTCATTGAACTAGGCTGGTCGACTAATGTTTGTGTTACATTCATTCTACTTATTCATTCTACTTATTGTCCCATAGGTCAATCAATGTTCATGTTACATTCATTCCACTCATCATCATCAAGTGCCCCACCAGCCGACGTAGGCGTTCATGGCTCTCCACAGATCCCCATCCTTGGTGTTCTGGATCAACTCTGCTTATGATATTCCTCCATGCCACCGTCTCAATTTATCCAGCAACTTTTCTCTTGGTCTGCCTCTGCCTCTCTTTCCCTCGATCTTTCCAGTTGTCACTATGTTCTTTAATGCCTCTCTTCTCATCACATAACCGAAGAAAGCTGTTTGTCGCTTTCTTTCTTATTGCTGTATATAATGTTCTAGTTTCATTAGCCTGTTTCAGGCTATCATTGTTTGTTACTCTGGCATCCAAGGAATTCGCAACATTCATCTCAGGAACCACATCTCTGTTGCTTCTAATTTCTTCTTAATTTGTTCATTTACATTCCAAGTTTCACTGCCATACAGCAAAACTGGTTCTATATATAAGGGGCGTTCATTTGAAATCCGTTCGTGCCGCACCGCGCGTAATTGCGAACGTTGAACATGATCATGTCATAGTCATGTGATAAGTACTGACTAATGAATAAAAGAGCACGTGCTTATCGTCCCTTGATGCATAGGTTCTGTTTCTGACCGTTGAGAAAATGCCCGGGTTGATCTAAAATCCGTCCAAAGAAGCTCAAAGAGCGGTGATTCAGTTTCTTTCATTTGAAGGATGTCGACCAGTGGACATTCATCAAAGAATGCAGGCAGCGTACGGTAACAAGTGTGTGTCGAAGACAACAGTGACAGACTGGGCACGAATGTTTCGGAAGGACGTCCGTTCAAACAGATCTTCTACAGCCGGGTCAAGCGCATATTATTGCAACAGGGAAAAAAACCATCGCCAAAATTGATGCAGCAGTACATATAAACCGTTGTCGAAGCATACGTTCGCTAGCGAAAGAATTTGATGTGTCAATTGGGACAATTCAAAAGGTCGTTCGTAAGAAACTGCAATATCGGAAGGTGTGTTCACAGTGGGTACCACGGATGTTGACCGACCACAAAAAAAGAGGAACGCATGGAATGGTGTTTTAATCACTTGCTGCGTTACAGACTGGAGGGTGATGCATTTCTTTTCCGCATAGTGGCAGGCGATTAATCATGGTGTCACCACTTTGAGCCGAGCAGCAAAAGAGAATGCATGCAATGGAAGCATGCTGGGTCACCAAAAGCCAAAAAAAAAAAATTCAAGTTACAGGTTTCCGCTTGTAAGGTTATTCTGAGCGCATTTTTTGACCATGAAGGGCTATTGTTGGCTGACAATAAAGAACCTGGTGTTAACATCAACTCTACCCACTACTTGAAAACACTAGACAAGCTGCAAAAAACCATCAAGAATAAACGACCCGGCATCCTTTCCCGTGGTGTGATTTTGTTGCACGATAATGCTCGTCCACATGTCGCAAAGATTGTGCAGAAAGCATTAGCAAGGAAGAAGTTGGAAATTCTGCAACATCCTGCCTATAGTCATGATTTGTCACCATGTGATGTTCATTTGTTCGGACCTCTAAAGAAAAGCTCTCAGGGGACAGCGATTTCACACAGATGCAAACGTAATGAACGCGGTAAACACTTGGCTCAGTGGGCAACCACAATCCTTTCTGTGCGGACGGCATTTGCCTCCTACCTAAGCAATGGGATGCTTGCCTGAATGCCTACGGCGACTTCTTCTGACCAGCCCATGGTGCATAATTCATTCAAAATGAATGCTTTGTTTAATTCTACTACACCTGTTAATGTTTCTTTCATGCTTTTGTAATAAAGTCTTTGTAACCGGGTTCAAATGAACGTCCTTAATAGAATTTCAGCCCTCTCTTTCTTACATTCAGTGATAATAACTTATTGCATAAGATACTATTCATTTACTGAAATGAGGCTTTTGCTTGCCCTATTCTGCTCTTAATCTCTGTTGTACATCTTACTTCTGATGTTATAAATGTCTCTAGGTATTTAAAATCAGCCACTTGGTTAAGGCTTTTCCATTGTATTTCTATGTCACATTTTGGTATCATCATTTTCTTTGATATCACCATTGTTACTGTTTTCTTGATATTCAAGGAGAGTCCTTTCTTAGCACTTTCTGTTACTGCAATGTCCAACTATTGTTGTAGGTCTGTTGCATTATCCGCCACCAATACTGTGTCATCCGCATAGCGTAATTATTTATATTATAATCTCTGATTAGTATTCCTGGCGTCTCTTAGATCTCTCATTATTACTTCGCTATATAAGGAGAAGAGATCCGGTGACAAGACACACCCCTGTCGTACTCCTAGCTTTATCTGTACGTAATTGCCTTCTTTATTTCCCATTTTAATTGCTGCTACTTGGTTCCAGTAAATATTTTTTATTATTCTTAAATCTTTCCCATCAATGTTGATATCTTCCAAAATTTTAATAAGTTCATCATGTTTTACTTTATCAAATGCCTTAATATAATCTATGAAGCACGAATATATGTCTTTCTGTGTCTCTATTGACCTTTCTATTAGTGTGCGCAATGTATACATTGCGATGTTTGTACCCTTTGCTTCCACAAATCCATACTGTTCTTCACTAATTTCCATTTTTATTTTCTTTATCGTTCTTCTCTTTATAATGTTACAGGTTTCCGCTTGTAAGGTTATTCTGAGCGCATTTTTTGACCATGAAGGGCTATTGTTGGCTGACAATAAAGAACCTGGTGTTAACATCAACTCTACCCACTACTTGAAAACACTAGACAAGCTGCAAAAAACCATCAAGAATAAACGACCCGGCATCCTTTCCCGTGGTGTGATTTTGTTGCACGATAATGCTCGTCCACATGTCGCAAAGATTGTGCAGAAAGCATTAGCAAGGAAGAAGTTGGAAATTCTGCAACATCCTGCCTATAGTCATGATTTGTCACCATGACATGGTTCATGAGGTTAATTGTACAAAAATCTTCACATTCAATTGCTCCTTATCTTTTTGGTATAGCATTCCACTGTGTGTCCCATAAGTCAACAAATGGTCGTGTTACATTTATTCTGCTGGGTGTCCTGTTGGTCGAGCAATGGTTGTGTTACATTAATTCTACTGGATGCCCCAAAGGTCAACCGATGTTCGTGTACATTCATTCTACTGGGTGTCCCATAAGTCAACCAATGTTCGTGTTACATTCATTCTACTGGGTGTCCCATAAGTCAACCAATGTTCGTGTTACATTCATTCTACTGGGTGTCCCATAAGTCAACCTATGGTCGTGTTACATTTATTCTGCTGGGTGTCCTGTAGGTCGAGCAATGGTTGTGTTACATTAATTCTACTAGATGCCCCAAAGGTCAACCGATGTTCGTGTACATTCATTCTACTGGGTGTCCCATAAGTCAACCAATGTTCGTGTTACATTCATTCTACTGGGTGTCCTATAAGTCAACCAATGTTCGTATTGCATTCATTCTACTGGGTGTCCTGTAGGTCAATCAATGTCTGTATTCTATTCATTCTACTATGTGTCCCATAAGTCAACCAGTGTTTGTAATGCATTCATTCTACTGGGTGTCCTGTAGCTCAACAATTGTGTGTTACATTAATTCTACTGGGTGTCTTGTAGCTCAACAATTGTGTGTTACATTAATTCTACTGGGTGTCTTGTAGCTCAACAATTGTGTGTTACATTAATTCTACTGGGTGTCTTGTAGCTCAACAATTGTGTGTTACATTAATTCTACTGGGTGTCCTGTAGCTCAACAATTGTGTGTTACATTAATTCTACTGGGTGTCTTGTAGCTCAACAATTGTGTGTTACATTAATTCTACTGGGTGTCCCGTAGGTCAACCAATATTTGTGCTACATTCATTCTACTGAGTGTCCCGTAGGTCAACCAATATTTGTGCTACATTAATTCCTTTTGGTGTCCTACTTGGTAGGCCAAACAATGCTTACATTACATTTATTTTACCGGTTATCCTATGGGTCAGCCAATGCTTGTATTACATTCATTCTCCCAATTGTGTGTTACATTAATTCTACTGGGTGTCCTGTAGCTCAACAATTGTGTGTTACATTAATTCTACTGGGTGTCCTGTAGCTCAACAATTGTGTGTTACATTAATTCTACTGGGTGTCTTGTAGCTCAACAATTGTGTGTTACATTAATTCTACTGGGTGTCCCGTAGGTCAACCAATATTTGTGCTACATTCATTCTACTGAGTGTCCCGTAGGTCAACCAATATTTTTGCTACATTAATTCCTTTTGGTGTCCTACTTGGTAGGCCAAACAATGCTTGCATTACATTTATTTTACCGGTTATCCTATGGGTCAGCCAATGCTTGTATTACATTCATTCTCCCGGATGTCCCGTTAGTCAGCTAATGTTTGTGTTTCATTCATTCTACCAGATGTCCTGTTGGTCCACCAATGTTTGTGTTATATTCATTCCATGAAGTGACCTGAAAATCTTGATTCAAAGTTAGTTTTAGTGAAAATAAGATTCAGGAAAATATTAAATATACCATTCTGGTCGCAGCTCGATGAAGTACTCCCAATTAAACCTTCTACTCCCAACTCTACGCTATACTCCCAACTCAACCTTCTACTCCCAACTAAACCTTCAACTCCCAACTCTACTTTCTACTCCCAACTCTACTTTCTATTCCCAACTCTACTTTGTACTCCCAACTAAACCTTCTACTCTCAACTCTACGCTCTACTACCCAACTCAACCTTCTACTCCCAACTCTACTTTCTACTCCAAACTCAACCTTCTACACCCAACTCTTCCTTCTACTCCCAACTCTAATTTCTACTCCCAACTCTAATTTCTATTCCCAACTCTGCTTTCTACTCTCAACTCTACCTTCTAATCACAACTCTACCTTCTATTAGTAAAGTATGGGTAACGCTCAAGGGTTTGGCAAAACGTAGTTTGGTGTATATATTGCAATCGAAATAAGTGGTCATCAATATACTTTAGCATAGGTGGACATTTATTTGAACAGATGGATGCAAGTTGATGTCACACACCACATGAAATAGGTGTGGAATTTAAGGAGAATCTACCACATTTCTCCTCCCAAAGATCTCAAACAAGGATACAGATACCAGTCTTCTGCAGAAATTTCTGAAGTGAATTGGTTGAAATTGCACGAAATAACGTTTAATTACCTACACACCAATTACTAACATATGTTATATTCGATGCTCCACTTCAGTATTTACAACAAGGGGTAAAAAAAAATGGACCTACCATCATTTTCGTAATATGCTTTCTGATCTGTAAACTTGGTTACTTGACATTCTGTCAGTGTGCAATTATTGCAATATTAAATGGAGGCATACAAGTAGATTAAAGTCAACAATTGGCTATTTTGGATTTTTCTTGGATGAGAGAATGGCTATGTGCGTGTTTATATTTGCATATGAGAATTATAAACGTGAGCGCAAAATATTAAATATGTACACTATATTACACAAATGACTGGATAAAGACATGCGCGCTATAATTAATGGAATTCGAGTCTCGGCTTTGGAAATTCAAACTTTCTCAACTTCCCACAGCAGAAAAATAAAAAACAAAATAATAAACAGACAAAATTGCTTGATCTGATGTGCAGATTATTGTGGACACATATACACATACGTTCCTTTGTATACAACCATAGTTTTAGTCTTGAAGACACCATGCCTGTTGATAATGCTTTTACAAGGAAGTTTGACTCTTAAGAAAGATGATATAGAAAAGTTATTCAAGAAATTATTCGAGTCGTTTTCCGTTCTAGTTTGTCCATCGATAAGAAACTCAACCAACACAGCAACCGTCAGAGACATGAACGAGTAGATACCCCCATTTCGATAAATAGAGCACTGTGTTTTTGCTAATGAACAAATAATCAAAAAAAATAAAAAAACATTCATGATTGTGACTTGCGTATCACTTTTTAAATTTGAAATTTTAAAAATATGTTAAAAAAAAAAGAAAAAGAAAAAGAAAACCGAAATCCAAAACACACGGAAACCTCAAGCGACCTATTGCTTGAGCAGTTTGGATATTAGAACTCAGACCATATAATTTCAAAATTACTTTAACAGTTTTTGGTTCTTGGGTTTGTTTGGTGAGTGATTCGATTTCCCTTACTAAAGACTGCATCCACTCCGACACCAACATTTGGGATGGTAGTCATTCATGGCCGTGTATAGCACTCTCGTCCTTCTGAATGTGAACTCGTAGCGCTGTGTGTGTTTGAACTGCATTGAGCTCGTACTCACTGTCTGCAAAATGAGCCGGGGAGCGAACCATCGAGAGTCCCAGCATGGCTAGCACACCGAGATCACACACACACATTATGACCGAGAAGATAATCCCTTGGGCGGCTGTTACCACGGAAAAGGTACTGACATATTCCTCCACGGGTAAATCAGTGTAGTTCATATAGGCTTCTGCGTGGATAAGAACCAACAAGACTTCTTGAACGACGTTGTAGACAACTAAAACTAGCGCACTGAGCGTTCTCTGACGGACGTGGCATAGTTCACTAATCTTATCTAAATTAGGCTGCTTCAAACAGAAAGCGCCAAACATGGTCACAGAAGCTAGGCACAAGCAAACCATTAGCAATATTATCCTTGGGGCTGTGGTTAGCCAATGGAACACCGACTGTAAAGTCTTAAACCCGCAGTGTCTGGCAGTAGGATAAGAGTACGTCTCCAACAGCAGTTCAGTAATGGCCAGTAGCAGTGTGAGAATGGCAGTAGCAACTATAGCTAATTGTATGACCATCAGTCTTATCGGAATGTCTAAAATGGATGCAATGCACATACAAATATACACAAAGATGCTTTCATGAAACAGCAAAATACTAATATGTGAAATAAATTTCGCCAATCGACATTTGAACATTTTAGTAGCATCATCGACACTACTCAAAGACAGAGTGGTAACATTGTTAATCAACAATGCAGCAGCCGCTATGGTCAATGCTAAATATGTAATTGTAGAATGCCGTTTCTGATTTAATTTAACAATCCCAGCGATGCAAGCAAAGACTGTAGCGATCAACAAGACAATGGATATAGCATAAAAGGCCAAGTGGATTCTCTTGTACTCGTCAAGAGTCTTCAGAACAAATATGATTCTGGTATCTATGAGTTTCTTGAGATCGTCTTCTGCAGTAGGATCGTGTGGAAGCAGGCAGTCTCTAAAATCCGTGTACGGTTTGTCATCAAAAGTATAATTGATGAACCAGGTGCTGTCCGGGAGACACAACCTGGTTGCAGACTGTTCTGGGTTGAGGAATCCGTCGTCTGGACACGGAAGTGAAGCAGCTTCTCCAGCTGGTGTAGGTCCCCAGCACATGCGTGTGTCCTGGTCCCATTCTGGTTGACAGTGATCTGCGGTCATGTGCGAGGACTTGTTCAGCATGGCCGTCAAACATTCATCTCCGGTTTTATAGATCGGATGAGGGTGAGCCATGTCTCGAAACTTCGATATTGATGTTATGTCAGTTTTTCAGCTTGTGATCAAAACAGAAAATGAACAATTGAAAACAAAAATTGAAAGCAGTATATATACTGTATATCTACATCAATGAAAATATTGTAGTATACCTTTAAACTGATAATAATGTTTGCATGACTTCGAAAAACACCATGTGACAAATGTAAGTGAAAAAACAGCTAACTATTATTTTTTTCAATTGATGTTTTCTTCACACTAAACCGTCCACATTTTATTATCATCACGTGCCTTGCCGACTCGCTTGGGCGATCATGCTTCACTGCATCTCGCGGTCTCCAACGGCATGCATAAATTCGTGTGCTGACTCCCATAAGTGCCATGACACAACACTGTAACGAATTTTCTCTTGCTGCTTTCCTCTATCTCTCTTTCCTCAAATCTTTCCAGTTGTAACAACATGTTTCAGTTTTTGTCTTCTCATACTGTGGTCATGAAATGAAGACTGCCTCCTTCTGATGCTTGTAATAAGTTGTCTTTGTGACTTAGCCTGCCTCAACATTTCCAGATTACACATTTCGGCTGTCCAAGTATGTTCTGTAATCGTCTATAAACCACATCACTAAAACCTCCACGATTTTCCCCCTTGTTTACTAATAGTCCATGATTCGCAGCCACGTGTTAATACTGGCTCTATGTAACATGCAAGAATTTTTTTCCGATCTTCCAATAACTTAGGATTTATTGATTATGCGTTCTTCATTTCATAGAATGCAGTTGTTACTGTTTGATTCTTCTCTTCACCTCTGTAATGCATCTTCCACCTGATATTATTTTTCCATGTGCATTGAATTTCAGCACTTGCCGCAAAATAACATCCTTTAACGGTACATTTATGCAGGGTCTATGTCGTTGATATCGGCATGACTTCGGTCGTCCTATTATTCAAGCTAAGGCCCATTTTTTTTTCACTTGTTCATACACATGAAAACCCAAGTGTGCAAACTTTAATAAAGACAACCATGTTTTCTCTCAAAGTTGCCTTGCTCCTGCCATTGGCTGTCTGGGACATTCCTTGACATTCAAATTAGTATCTTCATACTTTAATTCTGTGAATGTTTGTTATTCCCTTTAGTTCCATACTTTCTTCTTATTCATTCTTATTTACCAGCGACGTGGCTAAGGAATTATGATTGCAAATTGCAATCCCGCATACCGCGTTTGAGACACAGCGGCGGGCGATTTGGAAACAGACCGCATGCGCTAATTTTCATAAAACTGTATAAGTACCGGCCTTTTCAGAAAGCAGTTGCAAACTACTGTACGTAAACTTGCAAAGAAATCACAAACAGCCAAAAAATGCCGGGGTTAACAGCGACGTCCTGTAAAAGATATTCCACTGACTTTAACTACTTGCACTATGTATACCTTTTCGGTGAATTTATTAGGTTTCCGTCGATTTATTTCTTTAATATCGTGTATTGATATTACCTTTCAAGACTGTGAATACACACACACTCACTCACGCAGGTACGCGCGCTCGCGCGCGCACACACACACACACACTAAGTTTAGTCAATTAAATCATGCAAACAGACGCATACATACATACATACATACATACATACACACACATGCATGCACACATACACGTTCACACATTCGCATACAAACAGGCATGTAGAGAGACGATCACACACTCGCTGTCACACACACACACTAACCCGGTGCCCACTAATTCGGACATCGTGTCGACCCTACCCCCGTCTGCAGTTGGACAAGTTATCATTCATGAATGAAGTGCAATGGGATGGTGGGTCTTCTCAAGTGACTTCTGGTATCGACCATTGGCTTATATACAGTAGTTTTCATCAAGCAAACCCCTTTAATGTGATATATAATTCAACATGTCTGCTACCATATTAACAACTTTTAAGTCATAACTGTGACACGCCTCCATTTCCCATTTGTTTGGTCCAAATCTACGTTTTGTTTGGCACTGAACCATTTACAACTGGACCACAAAGTTGTCGAGTCAGTTACCCATAACTCTACCCTGAATAGCCATGTTATATTCTAGCTCTAAATAAACGTCACTGTAACAAATAATGTGGACCATACTTGTGAATACCCATGTAAGTCACAGAAATTAGCCTACAGAATCTGACTTGATAATTATAACTAATTGGCTAGTCGAGGGAGAAAATAACAGTCCGGACTTCGTAACAGAAATATTATATCCTACGCTGTACTACTGACCTTCTAACAGTCACATTGGAGAGTTAATTGTCAGCAATGCCACAAACAGTCATCGACGTGGTTGACAATATTCCAACGCTCGCTCTTAAACTGCCAGTGCGTTGATGGCGAAGTAGGCGGTTCAACCCTACACCTGCATCAAGTTTACACTTACACTTTACTTCTCGTTCAGAAAGCAACGGCAAGTTGCTGAACGTAGAGTTGTCTAGAAAATGAATCTGCGGTTGATCGTAAAGTCCTGCAAACAGCATGCAACATTTGAAGTGCCAAAGAACGGATCTCTTTCGGCAGCTGCTTCTTTATTCTTAGTTAGGACTGATTCCCCACATAGTATACACCCTGTGTGTCCGCATTGATTTTTCTTGAGCATGAATTATTGTCTCTTACTGCTTGTTCATACCACCATATAATATACTGACATATTTTATTTACAAAAGTGTTTATAACACTCATTATTCATTCAATAACTGATTAGAATTGAGGAGATACATAGAGCCTGTTCTTTTGTATGGGTGTGAAACTTGGACAATGAGCAGTCAAGCTGAAAAACATCTGATGGCTGCAGAAATGTGGTTCTGAGGAAAATGCAAAGAATACCATGGACAGACAGAAAAACCAATGACCACGTACTACAGGAGATAAATGAAACTCGTAAATTGATTACAGAAATTAGACGTAGACAGTCAAAATTGTTTGGACATGATATGAGAAGAAATGGATTAGATAACTTAGTGACAACTGGCAAGATCGAAGGGAACAGACCAAGAGGAAGACCGAGAGGAAAATACCCGGATGGCTTGGCCACATGGTATGGACGAGACAGGAACACTGAGCTGATCCACGACTCTGGTGATCGAGTGAAAGGGCGAGTCATGACCGCCCACGCTTTCCGGCATTGCACATGATTGATTGATGAACTGATTAGTGTATTGTTTACTTACACACACACACACACACACACACAGATATATATATATATATATATATATATATATATATATATATATATATATATATATATATATATATATATATATATATATATATATATATATATATATACGTACAATGGATATTCCAAAATCTTAGCCTCTAGGCTTTGCTGTGACTGCTTGGGCTAGCTTTTTCTATACCTCAGTCCCGAGAAAAAAAAATTCCTCACCTGGCACACAAGAGCAGCAATAGTGCAGACGTAGTAATGAAAACAAACACGAACCAAGAACCGTTGGTATCTAATGGTACCACATATCCCCTGATCTCTTGGGTAGTGAGATCGAACGCCTAGCCTTCTCGAATAAGGTCGAAAAACAGGAGGTCCTGTATGCAAACTATGCACGTTAAAAATTCGACGACAGTTGGGAATCGTAAAGAGTAGACCTTAAAGCCGCCGCCTTGGTAAACATGGCAGGAAACGTAAACTATCTTGGATGGAATCTGTCTAGAGGCAGTCAACCATACACAAATGAAAGGCGTAGGTGGACACATTGGCCTTTGAGGTACACAATTACATGTAACATGACCTTGAAAGAGAGGGATGACGAAGACGAGGAAGAAGAAAAACATTCCAATAAAATCTATAAAATTATGAAATGGGGGGGGGGGGGGGGGGGGATAATATAAAGACAGTTTCTGTTTTTGAGATATGATTTTTTTTTTAAAATATAAAGACTGTCTAATTTTTGGGGATATGATATATACACAGAACGCATAGAGTTAACTGGACAGAAAATATATCAAACAAGTAAGTGCTTAGGGTACATATAAACAAACAGACAGCTAGTGAAACAAAAACAAGAGAAAATAGTCTTTCTTAGTTTGGTAATGCAAATATGTATTAATTGATTAACTGCGATGGGCTGATAAATCATTTTATTCGAACTTCCCGTAACTGTCATGGGCTTATAAATCAAACTATAGTTAAAATATCTATACAGTAATGTTTCCTATGCAATCCCCTTTAATTTGATATATATAATACAACATGTCTACTACGATATAAACAACTTTTAAGTCATAGCTGTGACACAGCCACATTTCCCATTTAACGCCATCCGTTTATGTTTGGTCCAAACCTACCTTTTGGTTTAGCACTGAATCTATGTATGTCATCTATAGAAAGGAAATCGATATTTAGGGGGAAAGAAGAAGGGGACGTTAAATAAACAAACTAAATCTGTTAAATCTCCCCCGATGGTGTTTCCACCTTGTCGTGGTGGGGGAGCTTGAGTTTCTCAATGACCCTGAGAGCTATGCCGGCGGTAGCGTAGCTACCAGCAGGGCCTCCCAAGCCGGACAGGTCAAAGGGTAGAGAACAGACAAAGAGAAACACCCTGGTCCTCCAGGTTGGGGGTTGAAGCGTGGGGTTAACATCCCCACCTTTGTAAAAACCTTTCTTTGTTACGAAACAAATACATGAGCCTCGATATCGGACTGACTTATCTGGACAACGACCTTGGAACGTTAAAGGACTTTTGAGATTTGGAACATGGAATGTACGGACACTATATCGAGCTGGAGCGGCCGAAGAACTAACCCGGGAGCTGGTTGAATATCAAATGGATATCACAGCAATTCAAGAAATAAGGTGGCCAGGAGAGGGTACTTTAGAGCAAAATGGAATGATTATAATATATGGAGGAAACACCCAAAATAAACATGAATTAGGAACAGGATTTGTCATCAAAAAAGAGTTATGGGGGAACATTTTAAACTTTAAAGCTTTTAATGACAGGATTAGTAAATTACGAATAAAAGGTAAATGGAAAAATATAACGATGATTAATGTACATGCACCTACTGAAGAGAAAGAAGATGATATTAAAGAAGACTTTTATAATGATCTGGAAGATGTCATAGAAGAAACCCCCAAACAGGACATCCTGATTGTGCTGGGAGACTTCAATGCAAAAATAGGTAGAGAGCAAACTAATAAAAAAGTGGCCGGTATGGAAAGCCTACATACAACTTCAAATGATAATGGATGGAGAGTCATCAACCTGGCAGAAGCCAAAGGACTGCAGATTAGCAGTACCAGACTACAAAGAAAGGATATACACAAACAAACTTGGAAATCATGTGACAAGAGAACCTATAATCAAATAGATCACATTTTAATTAACAACAGAAATGCATCAAACATACAGCAAGTCAGAAGTTATAGAGGAGCTGAGTGCCATAGTGACCATTTCCTCGTTGGAGCAAAATTTAAAATAAAACTTAAGAGAGCTTTCTATACTAAATTACAAAGATTACACCCAACATATAACAGAGAAAAACTACAAGACATTACAGTCAAAGAGAAATTTACAGATGAAATAAAATGTAAACTTGAAACTTTGCAAAACCCTTTGGAGGAAAGCGTTGACCAAACTTGGTTGAACATCAAGAATACAATTCAATCTACCGCAGAAGAATGTCTCGGTGTGTCAACCACGCATAGAAAGAACAGATGGTTCAATCAAAAATGTGAAGAAGCAGTCACTAAGAAGAAGAATGCCAGACATGTATGGTTAAATGACATCAATAACATCCAAAAGGAAGAGCATTATAGAAATGAATGTAAAGAGGCTACAAAAATAGTCAGACAGCAGAAGCGAGAATATATGAGTAATATAATCAAAGATTTGGAAACTAATCACCAGAAAAATGAATCCAGAAAGTTTTTTAAAGTACTGAAGTCAATGAAACGAGGGCACCAACAAAACACATATGGTTTAAAAGACAAAAATGGGAATATGATAAATACCAATGAAGAAATGTGCAACACATGGAAAGAATATTTTATTGAATTACTAAATTGTGAAGCTCCAAGTAACATTTTCCCACAGGAAGAGGTTCTAACATGCGAACCACAAATTGAAGAACCTACATTTGAAGAAATCCTATATGTAATCACACGACTTAAAAACAATAAGGCAACTGGGACTGATGGAATTGCTGCTGAATTTATAAAGGCAGGTGGCCATGCATTACATCTAAAGCTATACGAACTAATAATAAAAATCTGGAGGACAGAAGAATTACCCCATGACTGGAAAGAGTCATTATTGATACCTATCTTTAAGAAAGGAGACAAGTTCCAATGTGGAAATTATAGAGGAATATCACTACTGTCCACAAGCTATAAGATACTATCCGCAGTATTACTAAATAGACTAAAACCATATTCAGAAGACATATTAGGTGACTACCAGGCGGGTTTTAGACAAAACAGATCAACAATAGATCAGATATTTATCTTACGACAAATAGCCGAGAAACATTGGGAATATAAAAGAGATCTCCATAACATTTTTGTGGATTTTAAAAAGGCTTATGATAGTGTCCATAGGAATAGTCTATGGAATGTTATGCAGGAATTTGGAATACCAAGGAAGTTAATTAACATGACCAAACTATGCATGGAAGATACTTATAATATAGTAACATATAAAGGCAGGAAATCAGACCCCTTCCAAATAACATCTGGCTTGAAACAGGGTGATGCACTATCGCCGCTACTCTTCAATCTGGCTCTAGAGAAAGTTGTAAGGAAGGTAAAGGAGGAATGTGATATTGGAGGAACATCCAAGCTGCTTGGTTATGCAGATGATATAGATATTATAGGGCAAAGTGAACAAAAGACATTAGAAATATTGACTCACTTAAAGGAAAAAGCCCAACAGATGGGGCTGGTTATCAACCAAGATAAGACAGAATATATGGTAATTTCAAGAGACGGAATGGCTAAAAACTCTGGCCACATACAAATAGATAATATGACCATTAAAAGAACGGAAACATACAAATACCTGGGTACAATCTTCAACTGCTCCAACATCATAAGGGAAGAAATACAAACTAGAATCAACTCTGGAAATAAGATATACTATGCACTACAACATCTACTAAAATCAAAGGCGCTATCTCGTAACACCAAAATCACAATATACAAAACACTGATCAGACCAGTTGTGCTGTATGGCTCTGAAACCTGGAGTACAACGAAAGGAGACGAAGCCTTGTTACAAACCTTTGAGAACAAAATTTTAAGACGCATCTTTGGACCCATTAGGGATACACAAAGTGGAGAGTGGAAAAGAAGAAGTAACAAAGACATTTATGATTTGTTTAAGTCCCCGCTAATCACTGGTATCTTGAAGGCTAATAGACTACAATGGCTGGGGCATATAGAAAGAATGGAAGATAATAGGGAAACAAAACTCGCTTACACTCAGGAAATAAATGACCGTAGACCCCGAGGTAGACCAAGAAGGCGGTGGAGAGATAATATACATACAGACCTACAAGCACTTGGAATCAACGACTGGCAAGAGAAGGTCCACCAGAGAGACGAATGGAGACAGATTGTATTTGCAGCAAAGAACCTCAATGGCTCGGAATGCTGAAGAAGAAGAAGAAGAAGAAGAAGAAATCTGTTAAATATCCAAGAACAGCTAAGATCATACTTACACTAAGCTTACCTTCTCGAACAAGTGGGAAAATAGAAGTTTTATACGTGGAAGCGGTGCATGTTAAGCATCTCTGGAGGTCAAGCAAAGCACCCTTTTGCTCGCCTTGAGATCTATTGGGATTATTGTGCAAATCATAATTTGTGTAGATGGTGCAAATCATTATTTGTATAGACCAATCGGCACCCGATAATTTATGTGGAGAGTACCACACCGGCCGCCATTACTTTCTAATACATTGTCTGGTTCCCATTAAGGCTTGGTAAACCTGGGAGCCTCGTAAATTAAACAAAAAAGAAACTCATCAGTGAGTTTCGGGCCGAGAGGCAAGCATACTATCCACTGCGTTACCTAGGCTCTTCGGTCAAATAGACTTCTGTCTTAAATTTAAAATTGTAAAACCTACTTTATCAGAAAGAAAATATTATCATTACAAACTGACAGAATAATATGGAGAAATACACGAAGACAAAACATGTAAACACGAAGGCGAAGAGAAAAGGACCGGAACTTTTATTAAAGGAAGCAAGATAAGCAATACAGGAGAACTAACCCAGGCAGGAAGATAGCCAGCGTCCGTAACTATCATGCACTAGATATGAAGGTCTTGAGGTGCACTGTTTGGTGCAAAGAAAGAAGAGAACAATCAACATATATCTTCCAAAGAGAAAAAATGTAAAATGTGCACCAACTATTGAACTATCGCACTAATAATTCATGCTAGCAAACTCCTCTTGTGAGTCATCATCAAGAGGATTGAAAGTAAGTTAGAATAGAAATTACTAGATGTAAAGTATAGGTTTCAGAGAGGGCATAGGAACCAGTGACCGTATCTTCAACATGAGAACCATCAGTAAGTAATGAACAGGGTGCAATGTAAATGCTTCATAGACCGCAGTCAGGCCTTCGACTGTTGTTGGTGTCCAACACTTTGACCAACTTAATTGCATCATTACATCAGGAAATACAAGCAACTGTGAGAGTAGCCGATGGAAGATTAAACTGGTTTGAGGTGCTAAGTTGGATAAGACAGGAATGCATTCTCGCCCCCGTATCTGTTCAACATCTATGCAGAAAATATAATGAGAAACGTCAAAAATGATGAGATCATAGACAGGTTTGATTCATGGAATCTTGGTGGAAATCGGATTCTAGAAAACAGGTATACAGAATACACGGTCCTCCTCTCTTATAATGCTCATGAATTACATGAGTTCAGCATGTCTGTTAACAGACACAATGAAAATCAATATCTGCAAAGAACCAGCTACATAACGATGCTTTCAACCACTTCTTTCCAAAGGACTGCATTGTCTGATCCAGTTCTCTAAGGAGTCTCACGAGCAACTTCTGGTTTTCTTTTAGTAGTCGGCAACCACTATTTGGGGATATATATATATATCTATGCACTCAAAATACACGCCACAAGGACGAAGAACATCCTACTAACTTCCTATTAAGAGAACCAGGCAAGTTTCGGGGATAGTACACACTGCCAGTTCTATTGTATGCATTTGCGTCATTGTTGCTGAATGCACAGTTAGATTATACAGTAAGTAGAGATCAGCAGCCGCGGTAGCGCAGGGACTAGTACGCTCGCCTGCCGGCCCGAGGGCCATGTGTTCACATCCCCGTCGAGCCTGGGATTATTATTACATTGATTCAGCCTAAAATGGGTACAGGAAATGTCCTGGGAACTAAAGACGGCCGGTAAGCTACTGATGCCATCTCCCATTGATTGCCCGTTGGTCTGAACACATGAAACCAGCGCCATACACCAAACATACCTGTCCACGTGACAGTGGTTGCTTAGTTTTATTGTACTAGAGACAGCGGAGGGCCTCATAACCGGATGGATAACAGCATTCGTTCTTAAACATCCGGTGCGCTGATGCTGAGGTAGCGGGTTAAACTCCTACACCGGTCAATTAGACTAAGATGTTGACTTCTCGTCCTAGACTTGGGGACCTAAATTACAAGTATCTCTGAAATCGTAATGGGTTCCCCTGATGGGGAGGGACACTGCTAATAGGTAAAGTTAATCCACACGTAAATCAGTACAGTGCACTAGCAGTCATAGCACGTGTATATACTCATCTTAAGTTCAAAGCAAGGGAACGTAAAATAGCAAACTATAGACAGCTATGGGAGTGGTTCCTAGTGAGGAAGACAAATATTGACGCGCTGCGTGAGGACAATTCTAACGAACAGATTATTAATGATGTAAGGAACAAACATCCTCTGTTTGTTGTATATATTGCCTTATGAGAAGACGGTGTTTTGTGAACGATGTAACAACCGAGAATACGGTCGGAGTTGGAGATTAGTGACGACAGAAGAAGAACTGCTCAATGGATTGACAGTGCCAGGGAAGACGATCAGATAGCAGATGGTGGGTGTAATATGATCGCCCGAGCTGGCACACGATGATGATGATGATGATGATGATGATGATGATGATGATGATGATGATGATGATGATGATGATGATGATGATGATGATGATGATATAAATCACTACATAATTCATTAAGATATATCTCCAGCAGTACACATTCAGACTAGCTAGTACTATATTAAACAAGACGGGTACGAGCTTTTACATTTTGCAACTTACACATGATGCCTTATGTTACAGGGAGAAAATTTAGAACAATTTATGTAAACATTTCTAATTTACGACGCTCACTAACTCAAACAACCACATATTTATTTTTTTCCAAAATAGCAGCAGTTTTAAGTTTTTATCGTACATAGCAGCAGTTTCAAGTTTCTTTGTTTTTTTTTACAGCGAAGGTTATAATATTTCCTCATCTTTAATTAGGAGAAGCACAATATTGAATATATCCTGCTTTCATTTTCTAGTCTCATTTTAAAACATGCACGTGTTTCCTAATTCGTCTAAAACTCCAACAGCTTCATTATCCACAGCTGCTAGTTACAGTGGGAAAAAATAGCATTAGCCGCGTTATAAATGAGCACTTTAAACATGTGCATCGGAGCCCTGCTTCGACATGCTTAGTCTAACAAATATATTTAAAACCAAAATGTGTTACGTACGTAGTGTGTAGCTTGACGTGTTCAGTAGGCCACAGGCTAACGTGGAATCCAGCTCAACTCAACACAACCAAACCTTTGAATGCCGCGTTTATGCTATCATTACAGCAATATCTCATGCCAAATCTAACGGCCGCTCTTTCAGGGCCGGCCACTCGCGGCGAGATAAAGAGTTTTGGGTAGACTAGAAACGTAGGAAATGCTGGGAGATGGTACAGGGGAGAAGAAATGTGTTGTTGAAATCTTGATATTTTGTTTGTTTGTTTTTGTTTTAATGATCTGGGTTATGGTTTGTTTTAAGCACAAGTAACTTTTGCTAGCCGGTCTCCCTGGCCAAGGCGTTTACGTCTTTCTCGGTAATCCCGTATATTCTCGTGAGTAACATAACCTGTGCGAGAATCGGTAGCGGTTCTCGCCGCGTTGGTAACTTAGGGGTTTGTGAGCCGGTCGCTCAAAAAGCAGTGGCAAACTACTGTTGCTTAGTACATCAACAGCAGCTGAAAAATGCTGATGTTGACTGCAACGTCCTGTAAGGGATATGCACACATAAAAACAAAAAAAACTTTTGCAACACTTAACTTGATGATGTGACACACATAGACGTGTACATAATATTCAGTCTATTCCTATATAGCATGCCAGAAATAAACGTTAATGCATCCTAATCATCATGATCAAAGTCACGCAGTACCATCTCCGCTTTGACGGTTGGTGGTAAAGGATCCACATCAGTTTCTGACTGTACCCTAACAGTATCTTAACGTTTCCTGTTCATTGATAGTTTTAGTATCCTCGGGATCTTCTGCCTTCAGCATTTCTCTCATTTTAGTTGTCAGTAGATTATTATTTAGTTTGATGAGGCTAAATTGTCATGTCTTTCTAACTGTGTTATTTTCGCTGGTGCTTTTGCCTTGCCGCTTTGACAGACCATATTTTGTTACATTGTGCTTAAAAAGGTATAATAACTGCAACCCATGGCGGGGACCAGGGATGGAGTTATACCTCTTTACTTACGATATTTCCACTTCATAAAGTAGTATTAAATACACATACCATTCAAAGTGTCCCAATATCTGTTTGTTTGATAGTTATATTAAGAGAAGTCAGTACACACATACCGCATCTGTAAGGCCTAATGTGTGAAAGTCCTACGGTGGCATCGGTCATAGGACTATCTTTACCAAGAACTAGATTCACAGATTCTGTACAACACCAACTAAGTGGGTCCACATCGAACACTTCCACTTCATCTTACGCTGAACCTTCAGTGTCGACACTGGTCTTCGACTGTATCTTCATCATGTTGCAGGTCATTTGCAAAACGTCGCGTTCATAACGGCATCTTAAAGACGCGCGATCCTGTGTCTGTTCTCCTGTCGCATACAATTTGATATCCAGAGTGTCTGCAGTGTCCCGTGTACATTTTTATGCTGGTCGACCAATGCCCTCTCTTCGAGGAGCCATGACTTTCACTACTGTTCTTTCTAATACACTCTGGCACTCAGTATGGCCAAATTATTTCAGTTCCCGAGATATCATGCTGTTTGTGAGTCTTAGATGTTCTCATCTTGTGGAACGTAAGTATTTTACTTCTTCTTGGTCCACTCTATTCTCAGAACCTTTTTGTAACATCTAAAGCCAAAAGCCCAGATTTTCTCTTTTTAGTGATATAGATAACAGATCCCTACACCAGTCAGTTGGACTAAAATGTTGATCTCTCGTCCTCAATTTTGGGACGTAAATTACAAGTCCCTTAGAATTCGGAGTGGGTTCGCCTGATGGCGAGAGATATTGGTAATATGAAAGAATAATCCAGACGCAAAATCAGTCCAGTGCACACCTTAGCAGTGACAACTACTGGAAGTAGCAGCATATTACGCTTGAGTTTAAAGCGAGCGAGTGCCATCTTCCCACCCCCACCCCCGATGAAAAGGCAATATAAATAATAAACACAAAATATAGAATCACACATAAATATATTACAATGACTATCAGCCAATATGTGCATCATCATCATCATCATCAGCATCATGTACCAGGCCCTTTGCAGAAGGTCGATGTCATCACTGCCCACGGAAAAGATCATGCCTGCATAGAAGAATATGTTACATTCATGCCAGTAGACGCCCCAGCCAGCGGAAAGCGTAGGAAAGCTACCAGTGTTAACTGCATGTCGTTTACTCGGACGTCGCAATAAACCCCAACATTTATTGACTGCTTGTGATTTTAAGACAATCGTATGCTCCGCACTTTACCATTCTGAACAGTCGACGCTCATATCATTGTGAAAATTAAAGGAAAGCGATCTGCTTCCAAATCGAAGCCGGCTGACTTCAAACCCACTTTGTCGGAATTTTGAAACTGTTTTTCATTACCCCTAAACCTCAGACGCCGATTGCGCTATTACGAAAAATAATAATGTTGAATATATTGTCAATAACTCCACACATTGGTCAAAGATTGCGTTACATCTTCCACAAGAAATCAAAGACATCACCAATCCTTATACATATAACTGAAAACTATTCCAACACTATCTCATTACATAATACATCTCGCCTTAATAATAATAATAATAATAATGATACTAATAATAATAATAATAATAATAATAATAATAATAATAATAATAATAATAATACCAGCCTAATATACTAGTCAGTCTCCTGTTGGTAGTCCAGTATGTCTCCCGTAGATAATAACTATTGCCACATAAATAATTAATATTACTGAGTCATCTAGTCATTCTTCTTCTTCTTCCTCTTCTTCTTTCGTTCGCCTGAAATATGCTTATAACTGCAATGTTGTCTCTTGTATGAATCCAACAGTCTTTTTTATCTAGTAATGATGTTTGCACATTTGCCATACTTTTATAATGCATATATTGATATTGTTGTCTTTCTCGGTTAGCCTCATAAGTGATGTATGGGTAAAATAATGTATGAAAGAGAGAGATAAGAAGGGCAGAATGTTTTAGACTAGCCTGAGTGGCAACTTCTTAACCCTCTGAAAATAAAGTTTGTTGGTTCGTTCGTTTACTCTTCGCTGACTTTCATGAATAGTTCATGGAAGTTTTTATGTTAGATAAAGAGTCCAATAGGCCGAACAGGAAGCCGTTTCTGATGGCGTGGCGTAGAATATTGTAGTGAATAGAGTATAACCGTGTTAAGAAAAAATATGCTTGTTATCGTAATTATATTAAGTATCATAGCAGAAACTTGTTGTGTGTATGTGAAGTGCTAGCACCATCATATTCCTGAGTGGCACTACGATATAGATGGTCAGTTTGTCCCTCGCCTAGAAAACGGCGAGTGCAGGATCGAATCCTCGTCCAACATAGCTCATGACATTGTCAGTGTGATATCCTAACCATTACACCTGAGTACAATACCTTATAGCGTCGCTTGTGTGAAGGAAGATTCTGGTGCTTTTGCCTTGATCACATGTTGCCTGACTATGGAAGTCACGGCAGTAAGTAAAGCAATAACATGGCTCGAGACACAAACCTTCACTCCGGCATGTTTCCTTAGTGACGCAATGACTATGCTTAGGAAGATAGCGATGGGGTGGGTCCGAAGACTGTGGTTGTTGACTCTGGGGCGGTCGAGGCGGCCAAAGATCAGTTTCATTTTCGTGCCAGCGGGTGTACAAGGAAATTAGCAGCTGACAGGCTGTGGGAGACTGACGAGCCACGGACCAGGCTGATATACTTAATGCTGTACGAGAAGTAAGTCGTTTGCGTGAACCAAGTGATGACTGTGAATCTACAACCATGATCAGACTGCAAGAACAGCAAGTTAAAAGAGGTGTGGCCAAACAAGAACGCTCTGCAGAAAACCAAAGATTAATAAACCAAACGATGTCGTTAGCCGCTACACGCTGCGGGATTTACTGAGGAGGGGATTCGAGCACTTATGGACTGAATGGTTCGATGTGCAATGAAAATTATGTGTCAACTAACTAACTAACTGACTAGCTAAATAACTAACTTGTGTCTCCTGATTCAGAGCTGGGCGAGCTGAAGACGGTAGCCAGTGCCATTAGCTTGAGCAGCGACATAGACGTGGAGAACAGTGAGGTCAGCCTGGAGAGCATGGGCGACGACGCCAACAAGAAAGTGAGTATCATTTTGTGAGTGTGTGTTTGTGTCTGTGTGTGTATGTGTGTGTTTGTGTGTGTTTGTGTGTGTGTGTGCGTGCGTGCGTGCGTGCGCGCGCGTGTGTGTGTGTGTGTGTGTGTGTGAAGTCATTATCTTCTGGCCAGAACCCTTTAAAGTCATGTGAAGTGTGTGGAAGGACAGATATATCATCACTAACAAAACCAACACAGAACTGGTGTCGTGAGCCGCTACACGCTGCGGGATTTACTGGGGAGCGGATCCGAGCACTTATGGGCCGAATGGTTCGATGTGCAATGAGGATGATCTGTCGACTAACTAACTAACTAACTAACTAGATACATCAACATGGTCTGGAGAGAATGCTGCGGCAGGGAGTGACCAGAGGATAATGCCGACATGCAGTTCTCAGAGGTAAGGACAGACTGACACATAATCAGGGTGCAACTGATACCATCGGTATTTGAATTCTTGGCTGGCTTTTGAAGATGAAGACGGAACGCGTCTGGGAATGTCCCGATCCGATTGCTCTGATGTCTGGTCCTTGGTTCAACTCATTTCATTGTCGTCATTGCCATGCGCCGCCTTCCGTGGCGAAGGTGTTACCGACGCGGTTAGTCATCCCGCATACCCGCGTTCGAAACACAGTTGCGCCATTTGTCAGCAGACCGCGTTGCGCTGGTTTTTTACGAAATGGTATGGGTGCCGGTTGTTCATAAATCAATGGCAAACTACTGAGCGTAGACTTGCCATGACATCAACAACAGCAAAGAATGCTGGTGATGACTGCAAACGTACTGTAAAGAATCTGCAACTAACTTTAACATGTGACATGCACCTAAGTGTGGACGATCATGGTTAGCCATCTCATATGATTACCAGTCTAAATTAGTACTGTTTGCCCTAATATGCTATTTGAACATCCATTTTTTGTATCTATCTCTTTTTCCTCATTTCAATTAAGTTTTGCCAGTTGCCACTACGTTTTCGTGTTTTTCCCCCTCATAAAATGTCAAATGCAAAAATCGTTACTGTTAACGCCTAATTACTCTGATAAATTTCCGGTTTTCATCTTCCTCTAAAGTGCTGCTTCACTTGTTTTTATTTTTATTTTTCTGTCCATCCATGATACGCTTTTCTCTTTATTCATACACCACATATTTGCCACCATCAGATGTTTACGATTGCATGTTTATTCCTTGCGTCTCACGTGCATAAAATAAGGTACGAACGTTTATTTTTAAAGTGTCCAGAAGATGCTAGTTGTCTTAGTGTGATCAGGTGATGATAGTTTTCTTTAGAACGACAAAATTTTCTTTAGAACGACCAAATTTTCTTTTGAACGACCAAATTATTTTAGAACGACCAAATTTTATGTAGAACGACCAGATTTTCTTTAGAACGACCAAATTATAATAGTTTTCTTTAGAGTGATCGGATGATAGTTTTCTTTAAACTGATCAGATGATAGTTTTCTTTAGACTGATCAGATGATGATAGTTTTCTTTAGAATGGCCATATAATGATAGTTTCCTTTAGAGTGACCAATTAATAATAGCTTCCTTTAGAGTGATCATATAATGATAGTTTTATTTAGCGTGATTCGTTGATGATAGTTTTCTTTAGAGGAACCAGATGATGATAGTTTTTTTTTAAGAGTGATCACACAGTGATAGTTATCTTTGGCATGATCACGTGATAACAGTTTTCTTTAGAACTACCAGATGATGATAGTTTTCTTTAGAGTGATCGGATGATAGTTTTATTTAAAATGATCAGATGATAGTTTTCTTTAAACTACAGATGATAGTTATCTTTAGACTGATCAAATGATTCTTCTTCTTCTTCTTCTTCTTCTTCTTCTTCAGCGTTCCGAGCCATTAAGGTTCTTTGCTGCAGATACAATGCTTCTCCATTCGTCTCTCTGGTTGACCTTCTCTTGCCAGTCGTTGATTCCAAGTGCTTGTAGGTCTGTATATATATATTATCTCTCCACCGTCTTCTTGGTCTACCTCGGGGTCTACGGTCATTTATTTCCTGAGTGTAAGCGAGTTTTGTTTCCCTATTAGTCTTCCATTCTTTCTATATGCCCCAGCCATTGTAGTCTATTAGCCTTCATGATACCAGTGATTAGCGGGGACTTAAACAGATCATAAATGTCTTTGTTACTTCTTCTTTTCCACTCTCCACTTTGTGTATCCCTAATGGGTCCAAAGATGCGCCTTAAAACTTTGTTCTCAAAGGTTTGTAACAAGGCTTCGTCTCCTTTCGTTGTACTCCAGGTTTCAGAGCCATACAGCACAACTGGTCTGATCAGTGTTTTGTATATTGTGATTTTGGTGTTACGAGATAGCGCATTTGATTTTAGTAGATGTTGTAGTGCATAGTATATCTTATTTCCAGAATTGATTCTAGTTTGTATTTCTTCCCTTATGATGTTGGAGCAGTTGAAGATTGTATCCAGATATTTGTATGTTTCCGTTCTTTTAATGGTCATATTATCTATTTGTATGTGGCCAGAGTTTTTAGCCATTCCTTCTCTTTAAATTACCATATAGTCTGTCCTATCTTGGTTGATAACCAACCCCATCTGTTGGGCTTTTTCCTTTAAGTGAGTCAATATTTTGTTCATTTTCCCCTATAATATCTATATCACCTGCATAACCAAGCAGCTTGGATGTTCCTTCACTATCACATTCCTCCTTTACCTTCCTTACAACTTTCTCTAGAGCCAGATTGAAGAGTAGCGGCGATAGTGCATCACATTGTTTCAAGCCAGATGTTATTTGGAAAGGGTCTGATCTCTTGCCTTTATATGTTACTATATTATAAGTATCTTCCATGCATAGTCTGGTCATGTTGATTAACTTCCCTGGTATTCCAAATTCCTGCAAAGTATTCCATAGACTATTCCTATGGACACTATCATAAGCCTTTTTAAAATCCACAAAAATGTTGTGGAGATCTCTTTTATATTCCCAATTTTTCTCGGCTATTTGTCGTAAGATAAATATCTGATCTATTGTTGATCTGTTTTGACTAAAACCCGCCTGGTAGTCACCTAATATGTTTTCTGAATATGGTTTTAGTCTATTTAGTAATACTGCGGATAGTATATTATAGCTTGTGGACAGTAGTGATATTCCTCTATAATTTTCACATTTCAACTTGTCTCCTTTCTTAAAGATAGGTATCAATAATGACTCTTTCCAGTCATGGGGTAATTCTTCTGCCCTCCAGATTTTTATTATTAGTTCGTATAGCTTTAGATGTAATGCATGGCCACCTGCCTTTATAAATTCAGCAGCATTTCCATCAGCCCCTGTTGCCTTATTGTTTTTAAGTCGTGTGATTACATATAGGAGGAGCGGCTGGCCGAGTGGATAGAACGCCGGACTCTCATTCGGGAGACCCGGGTTCGATCCCCGGTAAGGTGCGGACCTCTTTTTCTGTCGGGGGCAAAAAGAAAATCCTAACCTGCACAGTTCGCGGCGACTGCACTAACCAGGCGGCCTTTTTTCCTCAGGCTCAAAGACCCCTCTGCCATACACCGCAAGATACTATATTGGCAGTAAATGACAGTGACAGATTACATATAGGATTTCTTCAAATACAGATTCTTAAATTTGTTGTTCACACGTTAGAACCTCTTCCTGTGGGAAAGTGTTACTTGGAGCTTCACAATTTAGTAATTCAACAAAATATTCTTTCCATGTGTTGCACATTTCCTCATTGGTATTTATCATATTCCCATTTTTCTTTTAAACCATGTGTGTTGTGTTGGTGCCCTCGTTTCATTGACTTCAGTTCTTTAAAAAACTTTCTGGATTCGTTTTTCTGGTGATTAGTTTCCAGATCTTTGATTATATACTCATATATTCTCGCTTCTGCTGTCGAACTATTTTTGTAGCCTCTTTACATTCATTTCTATATTCTTCTTCCTTGTGGATGTTGTTGATGTCATCTATATCTATAAAACAAAGTGTATGTATGTAAATATATATGTAAATATATATGTATGTCCTTTATTTGTTCGCGAACGGCCCATCCGATTGAGATGAAATTTTCTACACGCCTTCCTTTCATTCCAGAGCTGTCAACTGTCATAGTTTTTTTTTCTTCTTCCTCCTCCTCCCTCCTCCCCCTCCCAAAATACGTACGTAAATATATGATGATGATGATGAAAGAATCCCCGAACCAAAACGCTAGGGAAAGGGAAGAAAATGACGTGACTACACAGAATCGTCACACGGCAATCATCATCATCAAGTGCCGTGCCGGCTGGCGTAGGCGTTCATGGCTCTCCGTAGATCTCAGTCTTTGGTTTTTTGGATCAACTCTGCTGCTGATATTCCTCCATGCCACGGCAATATCAATAACAATTCATCTTTTTATGTGTAAGGAAGTTATCTACAGTCGTGTAGAAGGGAAGAACTAGACGAGTATGAATTCGGAATGGCGAACTCTCTCCTCCTCTCTTCTCCTCCCTCCACCCTTCTCCTCTTCCTCCTCCCTCTCATCCCTCTCCCTCCTCTTCTCCCTCTTCCTTCTCCCTCTTCCTCTCCCTCCTCCTCCATCCTCCTCCCTCCTACTCCCTCCGCCTCCTCCTCCCTCATCTTCCCTCCTCCTCCCTCTCCCTCCTCATCCCTCCTCCTCCTGCCTCCCTCCTCCTCCTCCTGCCTCCTTCTCCCTCATCATCCTCCCTCCTCCTTCTCCCTTCTTCTCCCTCTTCCCTCTTCCTCCTCCTACCTCCTCCCTCCTCCTCCCTCTACCTCCTCCTCCTCCCTCCACCCTCCTCCTCCCTTCTCCTCCTCTTCCTCCTCCCTTTCCTTCCTCCTCCTCCTCCCTCTACCTCCTCCTCCCCCTACATCTTTCCTCCTCCCTCCTCCTCCTCTTCCACCTCCCTTTCCTTCCTCCCCTCCTCATTCTCCCTCCTTCCTCTCCCTCCTTCCTCCTCCTCCTTCCTTCTTCTCCCTCTGCCTCCTCCCTCCTCCTCTCCCCTCCTCCCTCCTCCTCCTCCTTATCCTCCTCCCTCCTTCTCCTTCCTCCTCCTCCCTCTTCCTCCTCCACCATCCTCCTCCCTCTTCCTCCTCCTTCTTCCTCCTCCTTCCTTCTCCTCCCTCTTCCTCCTCCTCCCTCTTCCTCCTCCTTCCTCTTCCTCCTCCTTCCTCCTCCTCCCTCTTCCTCCTCCATCCTCCTCCCTCTTCCTCCTCCTTCTTCCTCCTCCTTCCTTCTCCTCCCTCCTTCTCCCTCTTCCTCCTCCTCCTACCTCCTCCTCCTCCTCCTCTCTCCTCCTCCCTCCTCATTTTTCCTCCCTCCTCCTCCTCCCTCTATCTCCTCCTCCTCTCCCCTCCTCCCTCCTCCTCCTCCTTATCCTCCTCCCTCCTTCTCCTTCCTCCTCCTCCCTCTTCCTCCTCCACCATCCTCCTCCCTCTTCCTCCTCCTTCTTCCTCCTCCTTCCTTCTCCTCCTCCTCCTCCTCCTCCTCTCCTCCTCCTTCCTCTTCCTCCTCCTTCCTCCTCCTCCCTCTTCCTCCTCCATCCTCCTCCCTCTTCCTCCTCCTTCCTTCTCCTCCCTCCTTCTCCCTCTTCCTCCTCCTCCTACCTCCTCCCTCCTCCTCCTCTCTCCTCCTCCCTCCTCCCTTTTCCTCCCTCCTCCTCCTCCCTCTATCTCCTCCCTCCTCCTCTCCACTCTTCCTCCTACCCTCTTCCTCTTCCCCTCCCCCTCCTCCCTATTCCTCCTCCTCCCTTCACATTCCTCCTCCTCCCTCTTCCTCCTCCTCCTCCTCCTCATCCCTCCTTCTCCCTCCTCCTCCTTCTTCCTCCCTCCTCCTCCCTCCTCCCCTCCTCCTTCCTCCTCCTCCCTCTCCTCCTCCTCACTCCTCCTCCCTCTCCTCCTCCTCACTCCTCCTCCTCCTCCTCCTCCTCCCTCTACCTCCTCCCTCCTCCTCCCTTCACATTCCTCCTCCTCCCTCTTCCCCCTCCTCCCTCCTCCTCATCCCTCCTCCTCCCTTCTCCTCCTCCTCCTCCCTCTACCTCCTCCTCCCTTCACATTCCTCCTCCTCCCTCTTCCTCCTCCTCCCTCCTCCTCCTCATCCCTCCTTCTCCCTCCTCCTCCTTCTTCCTCCCTCCTCCTCCTCCTCCCTCCTCCTCCCCTCCTCCTCCCTCTCCTCCTCCTCCTCACTCCTCCTCCTCCCTCTACCTCCTCCCTCTACCTCCTCCCTCCTCCTCCCTTCTCCTCCTCCTCCTCCCTCTACCTCCTCCTCCCTTCACATTCCTCCTCCTCCTCTCCTCCTCCTCCTCCTCCTCCTCATCCCTCCTTCTCCCTCCTCCTCCTTCTTCCTCCCTCCTCCTCCTCCTCCTCCTCCTCCCCTCCTCCTCCCTCTCCTCCTCCTCTCTCCTCCTCCATCCTCCTCCTCATCACTCCTCCTCCCCCCTCCTCCTTCTTCCTCCCTCCTCCTCACTCCTCCCCCTCCTCCTTCCTCCTCCTCCCTCTCCGCCTCCTCCCTCCTCCTCCTCCCTCCTTCTCCCTCTACCTCCTCCTCCTCCCTCCTCCTCCCTCTACCTCCTCCCCCCTCCTCCCTTCACATTCCTCCTCCTCCCTCTTCCTCCTCCTCCTCCTCTCTCCGCCTCCCTCCTCCTCCTCCTCCCTCTACCTCCTCCCTCCTCCTCCTTCACATTCCTCCTCCTCTTCCTCTCCTCCGCCTCCTCCCTCCTCCTCTCTCCTCCTCCTCCTCCTCCTCCCTCTCCCTCCTCCTCCCTCTCCTCCTCCTGCTCCCTTCTCCTCCTGCGTTCTCCTCCTCCCTCCTCCTCCTCCCTCTTCCTCCTCCCTCCTCCTCGCCTCCTCCACCACCCTACTCCTCCTAATCCCTCCTCCTCCCTCCTATTCCTCCCTACTCCTCCTGTCTCCTCCCTCCTCCCTCCTCTTCCCTCCTCCACCTCCCTCTTCCTCCTCCCTCCTACATTTACCCAAGACAGACAGACAGTCAGACAGATAGTGGGGAACGGGATCTTATATGACTACTTATATAATTTAAATGAGATGCTCTCGACCATGGGCTGGGCCGGGTCAGACAGACAGACAGATAGATAGATAGATAGACAGACAGACAGACAGACAGACAGACAGACAGACAGACAGACAGTCGGGAACGGGAACTTATATGACTACTTATATGAATTAAATGAGATGCTCCCCACCAGGAGTTGGGCGATGCCGGGCCGGGTCAGACAGACAGACAGATAGATAGTCGGAACGGGAACTTATATGACTACTTATATGAATTAAATGAGATGCTCCCCATCAGGGTCTGGGCGAAGACGGGCCGGGTCAGACAGACAGACAGACAGACAGACAGACAGACAGATAGACAGACAGACAGACAGACAGATAGTCGGTAACGGGAACGAGAACTTATATGACTACTTATATGAATTAAATGAGATGCTCCCCACCAGAGTCTGGGCGAAGCCGGGCCGGGTCAGCTAGTTTAACCATATATGTCTGGCATTCTTTTTCCTAATGACTGCTTTTTCACATTTTTGATTGAACCATCTGTTCTTTCTATGCGTGGTTAACACACCGAGACATTCTTCTGCGGTAGATTGAATTGTATTCTTGATGTTCAACCAAGTTTGGTCAACGCTTTCCTCCAAAAGGTTTTGCAGAGTTTCAAGTTTACATTTTATATCATCTGTAAATTTCTCTTTGACTGTAATTTCTTGTAGTTTTTCTCTGTTATATGTTGGGTGTAATCTTTGTAATTTAGTATAGAAAGCTCTCTTAAGTTTTATTTTAAATTTTGCTCCAACGAGGAAGTGGTCGCTGTGGCACTCAGCTCCTCTATAACTTCTAACTTATAGGTTCTCTTGTCACATGATTTCCAAGTTTGTTTGTGTATAATCCTTTCTTTGTAGTCTGGTACTGCTAATATGCAGTCCTTTGGCTTCTGTCAGGTTGATGACTCTCCATCCATTATCATTTGAAGTTGTATGTAGGCTTTCCATACCGGCCACTTATTTTATGAGTTTGCTCTCTACCTATTTTTGCATTGAAGTCTCCCAGCACAATCAGGATGTCCTGTTTGGGGGTTTCTTCTATGACATCTTCCAAATCATTATAAAAGTCTTCTTTAACGTCATCTTCTTTCGCTTCAGTAAGTGCATGTACATTAATCATCGTTATATTTTTCCATTTACCTTTTATTCGTAATTTACTAATTCTGTCATTAACAGCTTTAAAGTTTAGAGCGTTCCCCCATAACTCTTTTTTGATAACAAAACCTGTTCCTAATTCATGTTTATTTTGGGTGTTTCCTCCATATATTACAATCATTCCATTTTGTTCTAAAGTACCCTCTCCTGGCCACCTTATTTCTTGAATTATATATCTATTTGACAGTCAACCAGCTCCCGGGTTAGTTCTTCAGCCGCTCCAGCTCGATATAGTGTCCGTACATTCCATGTTCCAAATCTCAAGAGTCCTTTAACGTTCCGAGGTCGTTGTCCAAATAAGTCAGTCCGAATTCGAGGCTTATGTATCTGATTCGTAACAAAATAGTTTTTACAAAGGTGGGGATGTTAACCCCACGTTTCAACCCCCAACCTGGAGGACCAGGGTGTTTCTCTTTGTCTGTTCTCTACCCTTTGACCTGTCCGGCTTGGGAGGCCCTGCTGGTAGCTACGCTACCGCCGGCATAGCTCTCAGGGTCATTGAGAAACTCAAGCTCCCCCACCACGACAAGGTGGAAACACCATCGATGATAGTTTTCTTTAAACTGATAAGATAATAGTTTTCTTTAGAACGACCAGATGATGATAGTTCTTTAGAGTGATCGGATGTAATTTTCTTTACAGTGATCGGATGATAGTTTTCTTTAAATTTATCAGATGATAGTTTTCTTTAGACTGATCAGATTATGATAGTTTTCTTTAGAGTGATCAGATGATGATAGTTTTCTTTAGAATTTGTCATATAATGATTGCTTCCTTTAGAGTGACCAATTGATGATAGCTTCCTTTAGAGTGATCATATAATGATAGTTTTGTTTAGTGTGATTCGTTGATGATAGTTTTCTTTAGAGGAACCTGATGCTGAAAGTTTTCCTTAGAGTGATTAGATGATGATTGTTTTCTTAGAGTTATCACATAATGATAGTTTGTTTTCTTTGGTGTGATCAGTTGATGATAGTTTTCTTTAGAGGAACCAGATGATGATAGTTTTCTTTAGAGTTATCACATAATGATATTTTTCTTTCGAGTGATCATATGTCAATAGTTGTCTTTAGAGTGATCAGATGATCGTTTTCTTTAGAGTGGTCACATAATGATAGTTTTCTTTAGAGTGATCAGATGATAGAGGAACAGACGGCAATAGTTGATATCATCATCAACACAAACTACCAACCATCACAGGCATACACGTGTATGGACAGAACAGAATATGCTTCTATGCTATAAAGAAATATCAATTAGGCATCCCTTTGACGCCATTGAGGCAGCTCATCTATATCTATAAAACAAAGTGTATGTATGTAAATATATATGTAAATATATATGTATGTCCTTTATTTGTTCGCGAACGGCCCATCCGATTGAGATGAAATTTTCTACACGCCTTCCTTTCATTCCAGAGCTGTCAACTGTCATAGTTTTTTTTTCTTCTTCCTCCCCCTCCCTCCCCCCCCTCCCCAAAATACGTACGTAAATATATGATGATGATGATGAAAGAATCCCCGAACCAAAACGCTAGGGAAAGGGAAGAAAATGACGTGACTACACAGAATCGTCACACGGCAATCATCATCATCAAGTGCCGTGCCGGCTGGCGTAGGCGTTCATGGCTCTCCGTAGATCTCAGTCTTTGGTTTTTTGGATCAACTCTGCTGCTGATATTCCTCCATGCCACGGCAATATCAATAACAATTCATCTTTTTATGTGTAAGGAAGTTATCTACAGTCGTGTAGAAGGGAAGAACTAGACGAGTATGAATTCGGAATGGCGAACTCTCTCCTCCTCTCTTCTCCTCCCTCCACCCTTCTCCTCTTCCTCCTCCCTCTCATCCCTCTCCCTCCTCCTTCTCCCTCTTCCTTCTCCCTCTTCCTCTCCCCTCCTCCTCCATCCTACTCCCTCCGCCTCCTCCCTCATCTTCCCTCCTCCTCCCTCTCCCTCCTCATCCCTCCTCCTCCTGCCTCCCTCCTCCTCCTCCTGCCTCCTTCTCCCTCATCATCCTCCCTCCTCCTTCTCCCTTCTTCTCCCTCTTCCCTCTTCCTCCTCCTACCTCCTCCCTCCTCCTCCCTCTACCTCCTCCTCCTCCCTCCACCCTCCTCCTCCCTTCTCCTCCTCTTCCTCCTCCCTTTCCTTCCTCCTCCTCCTCCCTCTACCTCCTCCTCCCCCTACATCTTTCCTCCTCCCTCCTCCTCCTCTTCCACCTCCCTTTCCTTCCTCCCCTCCTCATTCTCCCTCCTTCCTCTCCCTCCTTCCTCCTCCTCCTTCCTTCTTCTCCCTCTGCCTCCTCCCTCCTCCTCTCCCCTCCTCCCTCCTCCTCCTCCTTATCCTCCTCCCTCCTTCTCCTTCCTCCTCCTCCCTCTTCCTCCTCCACCATCCTCCTCCCTCTTCCTCCTCCTTCTTCCTCCTCCTTCCTTCTCCTCCCTCTTCCTCCTCCTCCCTCTTCCTCCTCCTTCCTCTTCCTCCTCCTTCCTCCTCCTCCCTCTTCCTCCTCCATCCTCCTCCCTCTTCCTCCTCCTTCTTCCTCCTCCTTCCTTCTCCTCCCTCCTTCTCCCTCTTCCTCCTCCTCCTACCTCCTCCTCCTCCTCCCTCCTCATTTTTCCTCCCTCCTCCTCCTCCTCCCTCTATCTCCTCCTCCTCTCCCCTCCTCCCTTCTCCTCCTCCTTATCCTCCTCCCTCCTTCTCCTTCCTCCTCCTCCCTCTTCCTCCTCCACCATCCTCCTCCCTCTTCCTCCTCCTTCTTCCTCCTCCTTCCTTCTCCTCCCTCCTCCTCCTCCTCCCTCCTCCTTCCTCTTCCTCCTCCTTCCTCCTCCTCCCTCTTCCTCCTCCATCCTCCTCCCTCTTCCTCCTCCTTCCTTCTCCTCCCTCCTTCTCCCTCTTCCTCCTCCTCCTACCTCCTCCTCCTCTCTCCTCCTCCCTCCTCCCTTTTCCTCCCTCCTCCTCCCCCCTCTATCTCCTCCCTCCTCCTCTCCACTCTTCCTCCTACCCTCTTCCTCTTCCCCTCCCCTCCTCCCTATTCCTCCTCCTCCCTTCACATTCCTCCTCCTCCCTCTTCCTCCTCCTCCTCCTCATCCCTCCTTCTCCCTCCTTCTCCCTCCTCCTTCCTCCCTCCTCCTCCCTCCTCCCCCTTCCTCCTCCTCCCTCTCCTCCTCCTCACTCCTCCTCCCTCTCCTCCTCCTCACTCCTCCCTCCTCCTCCTCCCTCTACCTCCTCTCTCCTCCTCCCTTCACATTCCTCCTCCTCCCTCTTCCCCCTCCTCCCTCCTCCTCATCCCTCCTCCTCCCTTCTCCTCCTCCTCCCTCTACCTCCTCCTCCCTTCACATTCCTCCTCCTCCCTCTTCCTCCTCCTCCCTCCTCCTCCTCATCCCTCCTTCTCCCTCCTCCTCCTTCTTCCTCCCTCCTCCTCCTCCTCCCTCCTCCTCCCCTCCTCCTCCCTCTCCTCCTCCTCCTCACTCCTCCTCCTCCCTCTACCTCCTCCCTCTACCTCCTCCCTCCTCCTCCCTTCTCCTCCTCCTCCCTCTACCTCCTCCTCCCTTCACATTCCTCCTCCTCCCTCCTCCTCCTCATCCCTCCTTCTCCCTCCTCCTCCTTCTTCCTCCCTCCTCCTCCTCCTCCCTCCTCCTCCCCTCCTCCTCCCTCTCCTCCTCCTCTCTCCTCCTCCATCCTCCTCCTCATCACTCCTCCTCCCCCCTCCTCCTTCTTCCTCCCTCCTCCTCACTCCTCCCCCTCCTCCTTCCTCCTCCTCCCTCTCCGCCTCCTCCCTCCTCCTCCTCCCTCCTTCTCCCTCTACCTCCTCCTCCTCCCTCCTCCTCCCTCTACCTCCTCCCCCCTCCTCCCTTCACATTCCTCCTCCTCCCTCTTCCTCCTCCTCCTCCTCTCTCCGCCTCCCTCCTCCTCCTCCTCCCTCTACCTCCTCCCTCCTCCTCCCTTCACATTCCTCCTCCTCTTCCCTCCTCCTCCTCCCCCTCCTTCTCCCCCTTCTCCCTCCTCCTCCTCCCTCTCCCTCCTCCTCCCTCTCCTCCTCCTGCTCCCTTCTCCTCCTGCTTTCTCCTCCTCCCTCCTCCTTCCTCTTCCTCCTCCCTCCTCCCCGCCTCCTCCACCACCCTACTCCTCCTAATCCCTCCTCCTCCCTCCTATTCCTCCCTACTCCTCCTGTCTCCTCCCTCCTCCCTCCTCTTCCCTCCTCCACCTCCCTCTTCCTCCTCCCTCCTACATTTACCCAAGACAGACAGACAGTCAGACAGATAGTGGGGAACGGGATCTTATATGACTACTTATATAATTTAAATGAGATGCTCTCGACCATGGGCTGGGCCGGGTCAGACAGACAGACAGATAGATAGATAGATAGACAGACAGACAGACAGACAGACAGACAGACAGACAGACAGTCGGGAACGGGAACTTATATGACTACTTATATGAATTAAATGAGATGCTCCCCACCAGGAGTTGGGCGATGCCGGGCCGGGTCAGACAGACAGACAGATAGATAGTCGGAACGGGAACTTATATGACTACTTATATGAATTAAATGAGATGCTCCCCATCAGGGTCTGGGCGAAGACGGGCCGGGTCAGACAGACAGACAGACAGACAGACAGACAGATAGACAGACAGACAGACAGACAGATAGTCGGTAACGGGAACGAGAACTTATATGACTACTTATATGAATTAAATGAGATGCTCCCCACCAGAGTCTGGGCGAAGCCGGGCCGGGTCAGCTAGTTATGATATAAACAACAAGAATTGGCTGGTTATCGTCATCAAGTGCCATAATGATAAGCGTGGGTGGTCATGGTTCGCCATCTCAAAAGATCACAACAGTTTTGGATCAGGTCAGTGTTCTTGTCCTGATCATTCCATGAGACTAAGCTCTTCTTGTACCTATCTCTCTGCCTTCCCTTTGTTCTTTTCCCATCAAGTTCACTAGCTGTCACTAAATTTTCCAGTTGATTCCTCCCATACCGTGTCCAGAACAACTTGACTGTTTAACATCTGATTTCTCTCATCAGTTTACTCTTTAAATGTGTTTCTTGCAGGACTTTCTCTTTTGTATTTCTGTCCTCCCATTGCATTCTTTGCAATTTTCTCAGAAACCACGTTTCTACTGTCATTGTATGTATCTCAGCTTGTCTGCTTATTGTCCGTGTTTCATGTGCATAAAACAATACAGTCTCTATGTAACAAGTGAACACGTTATCTTCACTGCAGTTCACAGCTTTTTATTGGTGAGTATGGTTTCCATCTTGCAAAAGGCTACTTTTGCCAAATCGATTCTTGCTCTGATCTCTTAAATGCCATTTCCATGAGATTGTATGACTTTTCCTAGATATTTGAACCGATTCACTTGTTTCAGAATTGTCCGATTTATTTAATTATGATATGTCTTTCTTCTTGACGACGGCAATAATCTTTGTAAATTGGATGGTCCTGGTCTCTGGTTCGCAAATATTTAGAATAATTGCTGCAATTTTAAGGATGTCACAAGTTTTCGGGTTACGAGCTTAATGTGTAGTTGACATGTCAGGCCAAACCATCGAAATCCATTGTGGTGTGTTATGCCACCCCAAATATGTGTGTGTGTGTGTGTGTGTGTGTGAGTAAGAGTGAGAGTGGGTGAGTGAGAGGAAGAGTGAGTGAGAGAGAGAGAGAGAGAGAGAGAGAGAGAGAGAGAGAGAGAGAGAGAGAGAGAGAGAGAGAGAGAGAGAGAGAGAGAGAGAGAGAGAGAGAGAGAGAGAGAATCCCCTTTAATTCTGTCTGTTACCTGGATGAGTTACAATTCTCGTTTGTGTTCAACGGATCTAAATTAAGATGTATTGTTCTATTTATAATAATCTTTTTTGGTGTACAATCTTTTTTCACTAATCTCCCCATTGTTGGTATAATACCCCAGTGGTACTCCGAACATTTAAAACCGCTGAGTCTGAAAAAGTAATCCCATGGAGATACAGCAGTAGGGACGTGAAGCGTTGAGTTTTCACATGCATAACAGGATATTAAGATACAGTGCTCATCTTCCTTCCCAAAAAAATTTCAGAAAATCATAAAATTTATATTGTGCTCATTGTACGAGACTGTGTCGGCCCTAAGGCAGCCCTGGAATGAAACAATCGGACCACTATTCGTGTCGAACCCGGACAATTATATTGATACACAATCGTGGTAACCACTTTGTCACAGATATGTGCCAATACATACCAATAATAACGAAATCCTGCACGTGTAGATATCGCAGTAGCTGACGACAAACTGCCTATGTTAGCAACGAGAAAATAAATTACACAATATTGCTTGAAACGCATGCAAAGCAACAGAAATAGACGGTAGTCACAGACTCCCTGTCTAAAGCACAGACAGACTCCCTGTCTAAAGCACAGACGGGCAGGAGATGCTGAAGTCATTACTTTTCCGACAATGAGACTCGAGGCACTCGTTTGTGAACATAGAGACAGCTGCAGGTATTGCTTGCAGTGTGTTTATGTTTAACGCCGGTAGTTTTATTACGTCATTGCTGCACCAGGAAAGTTACTTTTCTTTCGTCAGCTTTAGCTGTGGAGGAAAGCAGAGAAAGTTTTATTTCTGTTTTAAAATGCTGCAATTCTCGCTTAAGATTTTGAAGACGCCGTTAGAATGGTTAGTTGTTTTGAAGTTTGAGAGAGAAATATTTAGCACTTAGAATGAGAAGTAAAGATAATCCCCGGCCAGATAATGCATCTGCCGCGATACAATGTAGTATATTGACGTGTCCAGTTCCATTCTTCTCCCGTGTTTCATCCAGGAAAATTCCGTTAACCATATTATGAGGCTGGGTCGACATCAGAGACGTACTAGATGAAATTAAATTCGAATTTGTCACAGCTGGAATATTTAACAGGAACAATTGAGTCGTTATGTAAGCTGATTTGCTGGTCTAGAGAAAGATTATTCCTTGGAATGCCAGAGTAACTAATAATGACTGTCTGGGTGAGGTTAATGAATCTAGAACTTTATGTTCAACTTAATATTGAGACAAACAGCTTTCTTTGGTCATGTGATGAGAATAGAGGCATTGGAGAACATCGTGACGACTGGAAAGATCAAGAGGAAGACATGTAGGAGCAGACCAAAAGAGATAATGCTGGGTGGACTGAAACGGTGGCAAGGATGAATATCATCAGCAGAGTTGATCCAGAACACCAAAGATCGAGATCGGTGGACAGACACGAACGCCTACGTCAGCTGGCAAGGCACTTGATGATGATGATGAGATAAAGAGTCACAGTTAAACTCCTCATCGCAACGAAACCACGGCGTCTAATAAACTAATTTATATATGAAAATGTTACAGCCACCATCGGCAAAGACGTGTAACTAATATCTTTGTGAAAACCAAGCTGGTTTCTGGAGCATCACTTTCATTACGCACAAATATCTTCGTAAGTGCTTCAGTCTCTTTACTTAGATCACACCAAGAGAATCTCGACATAGTGCACGAACTCTGTAGCACGGGTGAAAATCCTAAACCACAGAGCCAATTAGCTGAAAAATAAACCACTGCGTCCCTTTGTTGGGAACTAAGCTACAGCGCCTCTTAACTGATGATGAGAAGTAAACAAGCTGATCCATAGCGGAGAACTAAACCACCGCGCCCTTAGCTGAGATACAGATCGCTGCACCCCTTGGGTGAGAACTAACCCTCACAGCTGAGCACTGCATGAGAAAATAAACAATCATTTAAGGATACACAGTTACGATGCCGGTATTTTAAATATGAGATAAAACTGCAAACATTTATCACAGCACGGTTAACGAATAATGTTAGGTAATGGTCTCTGACAAATTGCCGGGCATCAAGCAGGGACCTAAGACGAGGTGAATAAAAAAAACTTACTCAGAGATGCGTGTTTTCACTGAATGTATGAGGAGCGGCTGGCCGAAAGGCTAAAACGCCGGACTCTCATTCGGGAGACCCGGGTTCGATGCCTCGGTAAGGTGTGGGATTTTTTTGTCGGGGGCAATAAGAAAATCCTAACCTGCACAGTTCGCGGCGACTGCACTAGCCAGGCGGCCATTTATTCCTCCGGCTCAAAGACCCCTCTGCCATACACCACAAGGTACTATATTGGCAGTAAATGACAGTATCAGGGGCGGATAATCAAATATAACATTATCTAAAACACTTTAAAGTGACTGTTCTGGATACACTACAGCCTACCAGAGAGAGAGAGAGAGAGAGAGAGAGAGAGAGAGAGAGAGAGAGAGAGAGAGAGAGAGAGAGGGAGAGGGAGGGAGAGAGAGAGAGAGAGAGAGAGAGAGAGAGAGAGAAACGAAAGGCAAACCTAGCTCATTGTTTGAGGAACTGTTTTGTCTGCAAAATAGCATAAACCGTTATATCAGATTGCACGTGCTTTACCCGGTATGCTATTTTTATTCTGGCAAAGATGGCACATAAGATCTCCGCCGATTTCTCATTTCAAGAGGGATCAATAATACATAATAAAGATAACGCTAGATTACAATATGATCTCTTCTAAGCCGTTTTCTCCTACTTATTGTTTGTTTTTATATTCCTGTCTTTTTCTCATCGTTTGTAAAGTTAACAACAAAACAAGTTTCCAACATGGTGCATGTTGCTTGTTTGTGTTCGTTGGCTTGAGCTCCAACGCGAAGTCCTGTATGTAAGACGAAGGCATCCTGTTGTCCAACATCAGTGTGATGTCATACAGGACCTGAGGTTTGTGTGAGTATCCGTTGTCCCATGTCTGGCTTATTGGTGTGCAGACTGGTGGGTCCTCGCCCTACAGGCAGACACTCTCCGACTTCGGAGGAATCGGCGATCCTACTGACTTTAGCCAGGACCCCGAAGGGACCTGTTGCCCAGGACGCTCGACGAGGACGCGTCAATAGGTCTTGGCCAATATATAACTCAGATCCTGGTGCCTTGGAAACACCTCTGCGTCCCACATGGTGCATGTGCCCAAATGGACACACACTGGGGTTTTTTACCAGCTTGAAAAGAGACTTCAGCTACATAATCTGTAAGGTCATGGAAGGTTCGACTTTCTGAGCAGGTATTTGAAGGAAAAATGACAATGTTGATAGCTAGTTCTTCCTAGTTAAAAGCGATAAGCAGATTAGTAGTTAGAATTAGTTTTATTATTATTAGACTTAGTTTAGCAGATACTCTAAACTAATCAAGGATGTCAGAAACTCGTTTTAAATTCCACGAAACAAAACCAGCAATTGCTAGGCTCAAGGGAGACTCTCGTAGAGATCACGTATTTGTTTAAAGCTGACGAATGAAGTTGTTTTAAAATTATAATAGGCCGCTAGAAAATTATGTGAAAATCATGTGTATGTGTATGTGTGCGAGTGTCTGTATATGTGTGTGTGTGTGTGGGTGTGTGTGTGTGTGTGTGGGGGGGGGTGTTTATTTTTTTAAACTGTGTAAAAATGTTGCCGGCTCTGTGGCTGTGTGTTCGTAATCCCGCATACCGCAATCGACACACAGCTGCGGGCGATTTGGCAGCAGACCGCCTTTGTTTTTTATCGAAAATGGTATGAGTGCCGGTGGTTCAGAAAACAATGGCAAACTACTGAACGTAAACTTACCAAGAGATCACAAACAGCCAAAAAATGCTGAGGTTGAATGCGAAGTCCTGTATAGGACATGCAACTAACATTTTTTTTAAATGTTGCTTATCCTTTACAGGACGTGACCAATCTCAGGTTGATGTTCTAGACAATTTTACGTGCAGTAGTTTGCCATTGCTATCTGAACAAGAAGTCAATGTTTCAGTCCAACATATTGCCGGTGTAGGAAATGAACCCCCTGCCCGCCATAAGCGCGCTCTAGCGCTCTTAAATTTAAATATTACCTGAGCTCTCACTACTGATGTTCAAAGATGTGTCATTGACTAAATGGCTATAGTCACGTTCAGGTCTTCCGTATTTCCTTGTCCGTGAAATAGCTGATAGTGCCCCATTAGTGACAGCTTCCCGAACAAACCTTTGTGTGAGCTGCATGGAGCGTGGTGCTTGGTGCTTCTGCTGTTCTGCTGATCCATCGCTTGCGGGATTTGCTTCTTGCGGTTTCCACGTTCTCTAAATGCCAATGCTTTTTCTTATAACATGCTTCTCGGGTGGACGGGAGTTGAAGCGTGTGGTCTTTTTACGTGTTCGAATAATCGTAATGACTGCCTCCATCACCAAAATTGTGCCCTCGAGCTTCCTTGTGTCTCTTCTCGTCACATGAAGTATTACTGGTAATATAACATCTCTATTGTTGCATTTCTATATTGTTGCATTTCTCTGTTATTGCATGTCTATCACTATGTCTTGCTACCATTGTCCATTTCTGGCACAAGCATAGTTCCATAGACGCAGTTAATGGCATTTTTCTATATTGGGGATAATACCTTTTATCTTCTCGTCCTTGACTTGGGAACGTAAATAACAAGTACCTCTGAAGTCGGAGTGGATTTGCCTGATGGCGAGGGACACTGGTAATCGGGAAAGCTAATACATGTAAACATCAATCCAGTGCACTCGCCAGTTGTGACAGCTATTAGAAGCAGTAGCGTGTGTATGGGCTGTGTATCAGTTTCACAGTATTTTATCAGTATCACAACGAACAAACAAAAAAGACATATCTTTTTTCCCTCAGTCCAATGAGCGATTTCTGAGGAAGATCCCCAAAGGAAGTGAAGTGGCAAATGTGATGGTTGCTGAGATTGAGGAACTGAACTCCACCGTGTGTGGTTTTCTGCGCCTGAATGACGCAAGGATCATAGGAGATCTGTCAGAGGTCATCCTTCCAACAAGGTCAGTGATATTGTTCTTAACTAGTTCAATATGTCATATCTGTTGTTGTTTTGTTTAGAATCTACGCTGCTCTAAACCCGATACAGCATCCTTTAAATGTCTCCCCGCTGTTTGGTCTAATGTTCTGTAGCTAATAAGAGCATTAATGAATCAACAAAAAAAAAATGAGAAGTAGAAGGCAAGCTTTCGTAGAACACGACCACATATAATAATAATGGACGTTGCAACCAAAGCCTTCATCAGCACACTAACAACAAACACACACCGATATAAATACATGAAAAACACTGCATGCAAATAAATATATAAAAGTTACTCATGTGTTTTCTTGTTGTGGACTGGACACCTGTGTAATTAATAAGGACACCAGAATAATGTAGCTAATAAGGAATCAAGAATTGTAAAGTTAATAAAGAACGCAGAAAAGTGTACTAAATAAGAAACCCAGCATAGTGTAGTTAAAAAGGAACCCAGAATAGTGTAGTTAATAATGAACCCAGAATAGTGTAGTTAATAATGAACCCAGAATAGTGTACTTAATACGGTCCCCAACATGGCGGTTAGGCATTAGAACCGTCAAGCCTCTGGAGTGTTTATGCTTTCGGCTACGGTTTGCAGTCGCATTTTCTTAATGTTGGATTGATAGTGCATGGTTTCGTTGCCCTGCTACTGAGTGAGTGCGTGGCGCGACACTGTGAGCTGTGAATTTCGTTTGGAATGATTTTACTGTCCGTGGTTGTTGTAGCGTGAACTGTATGTTCGGAAGGATGGCGGTCCGCCTGTCACTTGGAATTGACTGGATTGCCTTTTCGGTTCACGAGTGCATTTTTCTCGGAGACTACAGGGGCTAGTCGCTGAAGCTACGATGTTCGTGCTTTGTGCGATGCTTTCAGCGGGCCGCCCTACTGACAGGGACTGAGCCATATGGGATAAATCCCTGGGCAATGAAGTTGATCCTCTCGACTTTTCATGCAGTAATGTGGCTGCTGGTTTTCTAGTGACTGTCGCCTCCATCGACGATGAACTGTATTGTCCGTGGATGACTTTTTTGTTGTCATTCTGACGGAGGAATTATGCACAGTGTACCTTTGCGGGTTGTTAGCTTGTCCAGACTCCTGTCTATTCTACTTGTCACATTTGGCAGTGAGGAGCATTCCCTGTGATGTTCACTGGCACAGGAACGGGTCATAATGGGGACGACCCATTGCCGTGAAGTAGGAACCGCGACTAACTAACTAACTAACTAACTAACTAACTAGCTAGCTATCTAACTAACTAACTAACTAACCAGAATGTTGCATATCCTTTACAGGACATCTCTGTCAACATCAGCATCTTTCAGCTGATTGTTGATTTCTTGGCAAGATTTCGCTCAGTAGTTTGCCATTGCTTTCTGAGCGACCGGCTCCATACTCTCATAAGTCACTGGCGCGACTCGAACGGCTTCCATTTCTCGTGCGCTCACGTCAACCACGAGAGTATTCTGGGTTACGGAGAACGCTGCTAACCCCTCGGCCAGGGAGTCTGGCACTAACCAGAATAGTGTAGTTAATAATGAACCCAGAATAGTGTACTTACTACCAACCCATAATAGTTTAGTTAATAAGAAACCCAGAATAGTGTAGCTAATAAGTAACCCAGAATAGCATAGTTAATAAGGAACCCAGAATAGTGTAGTTAATAAGGAACCCAGAATAGTGTAGTTAATAGAGACCCAGAGTAGTTTAGTTAATAAGGAACCAAGAATAGTGTAGTTAATAATAAAACCCAGAATAGTGTAGTTAATAAAGAACCCAGAACATTGTGGTTAATAAGAACCCAGAATAATATAGTTAATAAGAAACCAAGAATAGTGTTAGTTAATAAAGAACCCAGAATAGTGTAGTTAATAAAAAACCCAAAATAGTGTAGTTAATAAAGAACCCAGAGTAGTGTAGTTAATAGAGAACCAGAATAGTGTCGTTAATAAAGAACCCAGAATAGTGTAGTTAATAGAGAACCAGAATAGTGTCGTTAATAAAGAACCCAGAATAGTGTAGTTAATAGAGAACCAGAATAGTGTAGTTAATAGAGACCCAGAATAGTGTAGTTAATAAGTACCCAGAATAGTGTAGTTAGTATAGAACCAGAATAGTGTAGTTAATAAGTACCCAGAATAGTGTAGTTAGTAGAGAACCAGAATAGTGTAGTTAATAAAGAACCCAGAATAGTGTAGTTAATTAAGAACCCAGAATAGTGTAGTTAATAAAGAACCCAGAATGGTGTAGTTAATAGAGAACCAGAATAGTGTAGTTAATAAATAACCCAGATATGTTACATTCTTCACTTTGATCCAGCTAGAGGATTCAGGTGAACAAGCAGACACCACGTACTCGCTGCGCACTTTGTGGATCCTTCTTTTATTAAAAGCAATAAGAATCTGCCATAATTTGTATCCGCCATGGCAGAATTGGAAAGTGTAATAAGCTTTACCCACAATTTAATATAACATTTATCTCTCTCGGGCGTAGGCGGAACAGTTAGGAAGTTGTACTGAGAAAGGCGGTAGCCCTTGCAGCTCGTTTCGGGAGTGAAAGTCTGGGCTACCTATTCCTCCCTGCACTCGATACTGTAAATGTGTTGGTAATGATGCTTGATATATCCACAAAAAGTTCCTGGTACGGGTTTTATTAAACATCTCTTTCTCTGCCTGCCTGCCTGCCTGCCTGCCTGCCTGCCTGCCTGCCTGCCTGTCTGTCTGTCTGTCTGTCTGTCTGTCTGTCTGTCTGTCTGTCTGTCTGTCTGTCTGTCTGTCTGTCTGTCTGTCTGTCTGTCTTATAATGATATGGCAGTTAAAGGGAAAATCACAAGACTAATTTTCCAAGAAACAATGGATAGAACGAACGAACGAACGAAAAAAAAATAACGAACGAATTAACAAACTTTATTTTCAAAGGGTTAAGAATAAGGCATGCAGGCTCGTCTGATATTCTACCCTGAAACACCCTTAGAATAGTCTACCTTAGACAATCAGAGAGCTAGGTTAGTGGAATAATGTGCTCAGAAATGTCATACCAGTCTTCGGATTGGTTGGTAATTTTCTATGTTACTTAAAACAAAACGAGGCCAGTATCAGGTGGGTATGTGAAGTGTTAGGAACATCGCATTAATAAAAGCCTGAGTACACTGGGGAATATATCCAGGTTTCACTTTTAGCCTTCATTGCTAGCGTTTTGAAACAGCCATATTTTTTGTTCATGTCTGGGTCTACGAGTAGGGTGTAATCAGGTTAGACCAGGGGTCACCAAACTTTTTTCCACAGCGGGCCGGATAACTGACAAAAATGACGATCGCGGGCCGGATAGTCATTGTGTACAATACTCGCGCCGGTCTCCGTGGCGAAGGTCTTACGGACGCGGTTCGTAATCCGTACACCGACGTTTGAAACACAGATGCGGGCGATTTGGCAGCAGACAACATTGCGCTTGTTTTTACGCTATGTAATGGGTACCGGTCGTTCAGAAAGCAAGGTAAATTACTGAACGTAAACTTGCCAAGACATCAACCACAGCAAATAATGCTTGTGTTGACTGCAAACGTCCTGTAAAGGATATGCAACTAACTTTAACAATAATTGCAAGCTAGAACGAAAGCTCTGGGAAACAAGACGAAAAACTAAGTTAATCATGGGAAGGGCGTGCAATGCGCGCGCGCACACACACACACACACACACACACACACACACACACACACACACACACACACACACACACACACACACACAAACAAAGACAACCAACATATTTATTTACTAAACAAAGTTATCAAAGAAAACTACGTTAGCACAAAGATAGTTACATCAGACCTAGTGTGCACATATCCGAATCTCACAAACTAAGCAGCAAAAGAGGTTAGTGAGATTTGTGAAACTGACGTGTGGCTTTCAAAATACCACCCCTGTTTGGCTTGGAATTGCTGCATCCAATCAATAGAATTGCTTTCAAATGTTCATCAGTCAATCTCTTTCGATGTGGTGACTTCACAGACTTCATTTTTGAAAATATTTGCTCACATGCATAAGTTGTTCCAAACACTGATGCCATACCAGCGGAAAATATCTTAAGTTTCGGAAACTCAACATCAGGTAAGCAGCGGTACTTCCTTCTCTGTGCTTCTCTTTCAACAAATCAATGAGCTCCAACTGTAGTTCAACTGGCACATCATCAAGGTTAAAATCAAACGGATTCTGGAATAGAAGAATGTCACTCTCAATTCTGTCAAGATCTGAAAATCTCTCCAAACTCTTTGAAACAGTGAAAATGAGAAAGGTTTTTTCCTTCCAGTTGTGCTTCCAACAATGACAGCTTTCTCCGAAAATCCTTTGATGGTTCTGTAGAGATCACAGACGAGGTAATTCTTTCCCTGAAGTTTCAAGTTCAGTTCAATCATGTCGACCAAAAATGACAACTTTGACAGCCAAGTAGGATCTGACAGCTGTGAATCAGCTATATCTTTTTCAGTGAGGAAAACATCTATGTCGTTTCGGAGCTTGTAAAAACGAAGCAGGACTTTACCGCAGCTGAGCCACCTTACTGATGTGTGATAAGGCAAATCACAGAATTCAGAATCAATTTCTTCAAGAAAAGCCTAGAACTGACGGTGAATGAGTGCGTGTTCTCGAATGAAGTTCACAGCAGAAACGACTGGTTTCAGTACACAATAAATATCTAAGTCTTTCCCACAGAGTACTTGCTGATGCAGGATGCAGTGTATAAACAGAGCGCTCTGAATTTGCAAATCTTCCAACTGAGTCCTGATCTGCCCCACCAGACCCTTCCTCACTGCAGCCATTTTTTTTCCCTTCCATCAACTGTATCACCTAGAAGCTGATTCCACTGAAGGTTATAGTCTTGCAAAATTGTTTGCACTTCCACGAAAATGACTTTCCCAGTTGTTTTTCCATGCATGCTGCAAACGGATGCCAACTCTTCCGATATCTGAGTGTCCAAATTGACACCACGAATGAACACGAGAAGTTGTGACGTTCTCGAGAGATCAGTAGACTCATCCAGCGCCAGAGAATACCACAGCAAGTTCCTAGCTTTCTCGCGTATCTGTAGCACTATGTTCTCTCCAAGTTCTTCTGTTCTCCGCACAACTGAACTTGCCGAAAGGCTGATAGCTCCAAACAAATCGGCTTTCTCAGGACACAAGTCATTTGCTGCTTCGATCATACACTCTTTGATGAAGTTGCCATCAGTAAACGGTTTTCCTCGTTCTGCCATCTTATGCACTGTTTTGTAACTTGTACGAGTGACAGATTCATTTTCAGCAAATTTTCTGGTGAAGAGATTTCTTTGTGTTTCAAAACCACTTTTAATGGTCTCATATTTCCCAGAGCGTAACTTTCCAGAAAACTTGTAATATGTTGATAGATGTTTTGTTTCGTAGTGACGCCGAAGATTGTACTCTTTCAAAACGGCAACACTTTCGCTGCATATTACGCAACTGATTTTCTGGTCCTTTGTTTCCACAAAGAAGTACTTTACTCCCCATTCTTCATTGAAAAATCGACACTCGGCGTCCACTTTTCTTTTCCTAGTAGCCATAATTAAGGGTGAAGTACACGGGAGCTGAAAATGAAAAAAAAAAAAAGACATTAAATTAGAAACATAATTAAAATCCTATTGAAACACAAGAAAAGCAGAGGACTATGGGTCACTGCTGAAGCTACGGCTCATCAAAGGTACATATGCAGTTTATAGGTACCTTTGTGTAATCGCACAGAGATGATGGAGATAATAGCACAACGCCTACTGCTCATGGGCCGTAGAAGAAGAGAGGAATAAGAAGACAAAGAGAATCTCATTCTATGGTTAACAAGAAAACAACGATTTAGAGATATCAGAAGAAATTCAGGTCCGTGTACAGGGAATCAGAATAATGTAATTAAAAAGATACAACAACATCTGATTAATAATGCCAATGCCCTAATAAATAAAATTCATGATTAGATGAAATGACAAAATAGGCATCCCCATGAATAAACATACACATGATCATCCTTCACAGTACCAGTGATCTTCCATCACAGCATGGGTGGTCATCCAACACAGTACCAGTGATCCTCATCACAGCATGGATAATCATCCAACACTGTAACTGTAGCCTGATAAACAACACCAGCAATTATCAGACAACAAGATGCAACAAAGGTCATTCATTCAGTCGCATGTCCTTTGCAGAACCTCGCAGCCATAACAACCTTCCGGAAAACCTCTCGATCATAAGCAAGATGTCCCGCTTCAGATACATCCATCTGGAGATCATCCGCCACATCCTGCACCCATCTTCTCTTTGGCCTTCCTCTTCCTCTCTTCCCAGGCATATACCCCTCCATTATTGTTCTCAGGCACAGACATGGCTATTATATTCCTATATTCCTATTTAAACTATGAAGGTTCATTCAAAACTCACCCCACAGCAGATAATCGTCAATCCACAATCAAGATCCTCTTGGATCTTTTGGATCTTCACAGGGCCTGTCTGCCCTCTCAACTGCGGTCTGGAAAAACAGTGGCCACGCTCGGCCGTGCCTGGGGCATGTTCGCCCATCTGCTTGGTAGTGGCTCAGAGGGATGAGTTCAAACCCTCTGCTGAAAATTAGACATCAGCATCTCTTCGGCCTCAGTTGTTCTCAAGGCCAAAGAGGCGGGAACATGGCGTGACTAGGCTCTTATCGGCACGCCAACACAACATCCCAGCATCCTATGCATTTTTTTTTAACCAGGATATCATGGGATATGCTACTCTATACTCTTTTAGAGCCGCGGCAGGCGGCTTCATTTGGTAATAGAATATATCTCATAATAATGTTTGCAAAATATATAAATAAGGCCACCTAAATAAACAGCCCAGTGCAGCCATGAGGTCTCCGCACGTGTGAAGATCTCCTATTATTCTAAACATAATATTTGCATTTAAATTGTATCACAACGTCTCGTGTTTCATACGTTATATCAAGCAAGTTCGATTACCCACGGCGGGCCGGATGAAATGACGTCGCGGGCCGGATTCGGCCCGTGGGCCGTAGTTTGGTGACCCCTGGGCTAGAGGGTCCATCGTTATTGATATTTTGTAACTTTTTAACAGCGTACTGCTGATCCATCGATGCCCTTTCTACCTCGTCATTCCACGAGGAGAGTTGTTCAGTTTTTTCTCCTGCTGGGTTTATGTATTTCTGCACTTATCGCGCCTTAGCTTACTTATCACATCCTGCCCTATGCTGTCACACGTAAACGACTGCAGTTGTTGCTAATGTGTAATGTATTAGCAAATATATCAGATTAATTAGACAATCATTGTGATATTGTTTCCAGATTTGTTTTCATTTTACTGGGACCAAAAGGCAGCCTGGATGCCAACCAGGAGAGCGGAAGGTGTCTCGCCACCATGTTGGTTGATGATGTAAGTAAACAGAGCTTGACCAGAACTTAGGTTCTTCATAAAACCCACATTGTTCTTGGGGGATTGTCTCTTTATGAGAAAAAAAAATGTTTTTATTTGAGTTTAGCGTATTTAGTTAAGAAATAGAGCTAATAGTTTATATAAAAGTGCATGAATGGAAGGGTGCGATCTTAAACCTAGGAACATGATTAGCGTTTTCGTTAGGCTGACAACATATGGTTCTGTTTACGAAGGGATGTAGCTAACAGCATGGCCATTGACTGTGTTTCACATCAGAAATTGGGGAACATCATGAGTGATATGGGGTTTCCAGCACATTTGATCCACTTAATTGAATCATTATATCATGATGAAAAAGAAGCTGTCAGGGTAACTGATGAAACATCAAAATGGTTTGAGGTGTTAAAGGGAGTCTTCGTTCTCTATACTTATTCTATGTGTGTTCGCGCGCGTGTGTGTGTGTGGGTGCGTGTGTGCGTGCGTGCGTGAGTGTGCAGAAAATGTAATGATAAGCGTCCAAAATGACCAGATCAGAGACAATTTCGATTGATTCGTTATTGGTGGAAGTCCAATTCTAGAAGTAGATATGGAGATAACACAATCCTCCTCTCAAATAGTGCTAATGGATTAGAAGACATAATCTTGCCTGTCAAGAGACACGGTGAAAATACAAATATATTTTCTGAACTTAAGCAAAACAAAAATTCAGTCTCAAAACTACATACCAAATCAAAGATCACAGTCAACAATGAAGACATTGAAAATGTCACATTCTTTGAATACGTTGGCTCTGTAATCAACCAGTTAGACTGTTCAACATAAGTGTTAAGCAGACTGGCAATAATGATGCATAGTTTAAACGGTATTGAGAACTTCGGGTACAACATCGGCAAGCCAGTTAAAGAAAAATGGTTGGGAACATGCATCTTCCTGGTGGCAACATATGGATATGAGTCACGGGCCATTCCGCAATCGCTAAAGAAGAAAGTTCGTTTTTTTTTTTTTTTTTTAGCTCAAATGTTATACACAAATTCTTAGAATATCGTTGACCGAGAAGAAGAAAAATATAGAAACGTTACAATACATGTATCTGAATGTCGAAGAAAACTGGCTCATAGACACATCATGTCTCGAAAACTTAAAATATTAATATTATGTCCATATTTAACGTCACAGTGAACTGGGTACAACGGTTATGAAAGGCATGGTTTTTGGAAAAAGAGATAGTGTTGACCAGCGCAAAGATGGACACACATCATTGCAGTCACCTTGGGCATGAGGGTGCATGAGCCTGGGCAAAAAGCCAGAGATATAGAGGTTTTTCGGCTCATCTTAATGAGAGCGCCGTTCTGTAAAGGACCTGTTGCTTGAGAGAGGTAATCCTAAGGGAATAAAATGAATGACACTGCCGTTGACATGTGACGTGCAAGGCCTTCGTGTATGTTAGGTCTCGTGATAATACATGAGGTGACCAATTTCCTTCCTAGCCCTTTACCACAAACATGTAACCATGACACTACCACGGCTCTCTGGTTCATGTTCTTAGTGCTATAGTTGTATACACCAATCGGCATTCAATTACTGATGCCGTCAGTTTTATACAGAATGTTTTTATTTCCCAGAACGTTTCTAGTACCTACCTTAGGCCGCGTCGACCTGGAAGCTCACACCAATTGTTATAAAATTCCCCGAATTAATGAAGATTCGAACACATGACCGGTGGGCCGACAAGCATGCGTGCTAGCCAATTTTCTAACGCACCTCCCATACATTATCTATACAAATAAAGGACCCCTTTTCGTGCAATGGGCGAATTGTGTATATGGTGCTAACCTTATATAGGGTGTATTTTTAATGACTGCCGTGTTTGAAAATATTGCCGGTCCAAGTTTTGTATTCGCCTCTGTAAAATTCATGCAACATAATTGACGGACGTCGGTCGCGGCGATTGGGCAATCTTGAGCATAGCCTACGATGGGTAGCGTTGTGATGTTCTGTTGTGATAATTTGGTGTGTCCAGTGTGTGCCGCGTGGTTACACACCCGCTTCACACGCGTGATCCGGGACTGTTTCCGGATCTGGTCAGGGATATGTACTACTGACGAGCTCAAATGAGGGCGAAACTCGAGTATAGTGCTTCCATATTGACGTGGATAGGCCTTAGGTTCATACCAGAATGCGATCGGCGTTGCCAGTAGTGGGTTGTGCTCAATATTTAAATTTCAAATCCCGAAACAACCACATAATCAATAATAAGTAAATACAAAACTTGGACCGGCAATATGTTCAAACACTGCACAGTTATTAAAAATACACCCTGTATTTTAAGACTACAAGGCACTCGATGGGTTATGTAGCCAATATCCCGCTGGCCGTCTTTACTTCTCATAAAATGTCAAGATACCTATTTTAGATGGGGTTAACCTGATCTGACAAAATCCCTACCTCAATGGGGATGTGAACATATGACCACTGGGCGTACCAACGACTGCACTGGCGCTGAATATCTGAAGGCCTAACACTGTCCACCCCAACGACAGTATCTGCTATAGCAGTAGTTCTCAACCTTGTTTGGCCCATGCACTCTTTCACCGTATGTTCAGAATGTCATCCCCCCTTTCCAAAATGTCATCCCCCCCCCATTCACACACACACACACACACACACACACACACATATATATATATATATATATATATATATATATATATATATATATATATATATCCACACGCTCACACATAATTCAAGAAAGGGAGACGATTGCGTTTTATGTGGTCCTGAAGCCAGTTTGAGTCTGCCAATCTGTGCTCTTAATTCCCCCCCCCCCCCACGGAAGCCCTAAAATTCCCCCCGGGGGAGGGAGGAATTCCCCACCGGTTGAGAGCCGCTGTGCTATAAATTACCTTTACACTTCCTTTTTTACGTGTGCTTAATTTACCCCAGAGTCGCACCGGTAGCCAAAGAACACAATCCTACAATGACAAAGTATTGAACCTCAGGCCATTGTGTTTGTAAGCGAGTACATTTTAGGACCAGTAATGGCATCGGTATGTGGGTACTTTTCGTAACTACCATCGCTTACGCATGAAGGACCCTTTTCGTGTAGCTAGTTTGGGCCAGAATGTAGACCAGGCGCCGAACTTTCCTAAGATCTTCTCCGGTGCTACAGAGTTTCGTGCATCAGTGCTGAAATTTGCTTGGATATTTTCAACGCGCTGCGGCAGAGTCAGCTAATAATTCTTACCTTGGCAGGTTTTTCGAGAAGTTGCTTACAAAGCTCAAACACGAGAGGACTTGGTAGCGGGCATCGATGAGTTCTTGGAGCAAGTCACAGTCCTTCCTCCAGGAGAATGGGATCCAAAGATCAGAATTGAACCACCAGACACAGTTCCTGATCAGGTAGGCTTCACTAGACTTATTATTATGATCATTATGTTGCTGCTGCTGCTGCTGCTGCTTCTCCTCTTCTTGATCACATAATTATAAACATCATCATCATTGGTTCCTTGTTTCGTTTAGCATCCGTTCCATTGGTGTGGACGATCATGCCTCGACAAATATCTATCACTCTTTCGTAACTTTTCTCAGTGTTGTATTATTATAGGTTCATACCATGGCACAAGACTGTCCCGAATTCATGTCACTCTTACTTTCTAACCTTCCAATCTTTCGCACGTGAATTATCTATTATGCATGTTAGATTCACATAGAAAAATGATTGTCAAATTAATACTGTGAACATAAACATTGTGTTTTACTATGTTATGGAAAAGATAACAATGGATGGAGATCTACCGGGGAAGTGGAGACAAAATGAGACCAAACGTATGTGCATTCAAGACGTGATAGATAATTTACACATGGCACCTACAGAAGCAGAGCATCTGGTTTATAACAGAGATATTTAGAAAGAGTGTTATGGGAGCGGGGGAAGGGGGAGTGGTGACGTTTAGCACAGAACAAATAATTGTTTGAGTACTCGTGCTTTGCGTGTGCTATGGTAAATATTTGTCAGGGATATTTAGGATTTTCGAGAATTTCATTTTTATTATTATTATTATTATTATTATTATTATTATTATTATTATTATTATTATTAAGCCATACGAATAGATATGATCACAGCAAAGGTTGTTACATTAGGTACGGACCCTGTAAACAAAAATCTGAGAACAATTGTTTTAATGAGCGTGTGAACTAACAGATGCCAATGATAACTTTCTGTGCTGTTTTCCTGTCAGGAATTCCGGAAAATTGCCGCCAAAGGTGATGCTGCTGGCGGACACGACGGTCATGGAGGTCACTGCGACCCAGATCTGGTCTTCAGTGGACGGTAAAGTCTTTTCAATTGTCTATCTGCGCGCGCGTGTGTGTGTGTGTGTCTGTGTGTGTGCACGCGCGTGTGTGTGTGGCTGGGGGAGGCCCCACGTTAGCTTTGTGGCTTTGTGAACAGCAATTGAAAGAGGGGTGGCCAAACAAGAACACTATGCAGGAAGCCAAAGAAGATTGATAAACCAACACAGAACTGGCGTCGTTAGCCGCTACACACTGCTGGATTTGATGAGGAGGGGATCCGAGCACTTATGGACTGAATGGTTCGATGTGCAATGAGGCTGATCTGTCGACTAACTAACTAACTAACTAACTAACTTTGTGGCTGGTCGCTTGCATGCCAGTTCATGGGTACAAATCTGCAACGAGACGCCCAGGTCGACCCAGCCTAAAATGAACACCAGGACACGTCTGGGACCGTGCAGACGTCCGGCGTGATACAGACCAGGTCACCCACAGACTGCCGACTCATCTATACAATGATATAAATATATAAACGGGCCCAATGTGCCTGAAGGGGTGTTTATTTGGGTGATCGAGGGGGAGGGGGGGTGAGAGAGAGTGTGTGAGTGAGTGGGAGAGAGAGTGTGTGAGTGAGTGGGAGATAGTTGAGAGAAAGAGTGAGAGAGAGAAAGAGAGAGAGAGAAAGACTTCGGGTGTGGGGGGGGGGGGGTGTTCTGAAGGGTGGAAGGTGGGGGTGGGGTGGGGGGGGGGGGGAATGAGAGGATTGTTTTGAAAGAAACGTAAGGACTTATTTACGAAACTATACAGTGACGAGGAAGTATTCTTGCTTAACGTAATGAAGGGCAAAGTTCAGCTAGGTGGGGATGAGGGAGGGGTATGGAAGAGAAAAGTGTATAAAATAAAATAAAATAAAATAAAACAACAGGAAAACTCCGACAAGCAAGCACATTGTGTTCAGACTGTGGTTGTAAAACAAAAGTCCAGTAAACGACCATTGTCCGGGCCTTGAGGCGTATTCGATATAGGATGCTAATTCCATTTTTGATAGATCACTGGACACTGCATGGGTAGTAGGGTTAATGCCACGCTACCGCCTTTACTTCCCAGAACATTTACTGGTGTCCATTGTAGGCTAGCTCGGCCTGAGAGCCTATAGCAATTGTTATAACATTCACTTCCAGCGTCCAGTGGGATTTGAACACATGGTCACAGGTTGAGGAGGCTACCGTGTTAACCACCGCGCTCCCGCGGCTCTGCAGACTTGGGTGGACCTAGCGATAATTGCTACGTCTAGAGGGAATAGGGGTGACATGATCAGGTGACTTCAACACCAACTTCGGACTGACTCACTTTGTGATGATGATATTGATGATGGTGATGACGACAACGACAATGGCAACGATGATGATGATGATGATGATGATGATGATGATGATGATGATGATGATATAGAGGGTGTGGAGGTGCCAATGCCTCTAGGCATTCATGCCTGCAATATGTGATGGCCTTATTGGACCACAGACCCATCAGAGGAAACTACTTCGGCACACGGGATAACTACTAGTAGAACGTAGCTATACTTGGACATGTAGTGTATTTCTTGTTTGAGCAGAAACGCTTTGAAGAATTCATTTTTAGAGACTCCCTTGAATTGTATGTAAAACACGTGTGTTCTGTGGTGTGTTTTGGCTATCAGACCTTTCGGCGGACTGGTGAACGACATCAAAAGAAAAATTCCATTCTACATCAGCGACTACACCGACGCTCTGCATATTCAGTGCCTGGCTTCTTTTGTGTATATTTTCCTTGCCACCTTGACCCCGAATGTAACTTTTGGAGGCATGCTGGGACAGGAAACAGACCAGTACATGGTAGGTTTGTGGTTGTCTTGTGAATTTAAACTAACTTTTAAAGCAATATCGCTGTCTACGTGACCCTCTTTACCAATATAAAAAAAAAGAATACACAAGGGAATGAAGATATAATTGCAACCGGACTTTTGTAGAAAGCTAAAGAAGTTTAAATTGCCCCAATTTCGAAAATATTTCATTCAAAATTTAAAGCTTCAGGGGGTCGACGTTTTGCATCTAGTATGACCCCCATCTGGTTCGGTCTTTCACTCTGCAGAATGGCGAGAAGCCTACCAAGGGCATTACACACAATGTGAACTCACCAGCTCCCAGCAATGATGTAGGGGAAGCGGGGTGTCTTCGGAAAGACTGTACTCATCGACTGGATAACCAGTTACGAAAACTAACCCACGACCTTCAGAGCGTGAGGCAGACGGCTTGCCCACGTCACCAAGGAGACACCGCCCCAACCCCACCCAACGCCTGATTATATAGTCTGCTCAACACTAATGGCAGATTCACAGCGGCGCCGACAGAAGATTAGACAACAAGGAAAGCAAGAGATTACATTACAAACATGCATTAATCGGTGCCAGCGCGAAACAGCGACTAGAATGGCATGAAGTTTGAGAAAATTGTTACATTGACATTTTTAATAAAATTTGTTATACTAAAATAACTAGACCGTTCTTCTGCAATTTTCAAAGTACTTAAAAAACCAAAACATGCATAATAGTTTGGGGAGCCGCTGTGGCGTCTGTCTGCCGGGCTGGTGGCCTTGTATTTGAATCTCCTTCAAAGAGGAGAACTTCTGTAGTGATCTGGGCTGCCAGGTCGATATTTAGCACATGACCTGTCGAGTGGCGATTGGTCTAACAAAAGATCGGGTTAGCACTATATACCCAGTAAGCTTCATGGCGTGAAATGTGATCCTTCGCTGAATGTTTCCAATAATAGATTACCCGGGAAGGTTAACACCCAGTCAACAAATGCTTGCAGAAGTCGGATGTGTCCACCGAAAGGTTCAAATATCGCAGCTTTGCTGTAATCAGACGCAACACAATTACTCTCATCTCATCTCATCTCATCTCATCAGGTTCCTTTTGTACCTTGCGGTGTCGAGGTGAAGTATAAACAGCGGGAGAGTGCCCACTTATGGGTTTCATATATCGATATTTCCATGGACTCTGCTATTCCCTCCGTCCATCGTTTACGTGGTCGGCCTCTTTCTCTGCTTCCATCTGGTCTGTACATCATTGCTAGTTGTGGTATACTGTTAGTTGGTAATGTACTTGCATGGCCAAACCATTTGACTTGCTGCCTTCTAATAAGCTCTAGCGCTGCTATAACCCCCACTTTAGTCCTGATTTCTTCATTTCTGATCCTATTTCTTCTTGATACAATAAGTATTCTTCTCAGAAATCTCATTTCTGTGGTTGTGATTTTTCTTTTCTCTTTTTCTGTCATTGTCCTAGTTTGGCATTGGTCACATAGAGTTGGTAGGAAGATTGTGTTGTAAAGTGCGTTCTTAGTAGTTATTGACACATGTTTGTTCTTTAGTATTGGTGCCATTTGTCCAATGAGTTGGTTTGCCTTATTGCATCTATTTTCGATCTCATCTTCTGATTTGCCACTTGATGATATTATAATTCCTAGGTACTTGAAACTCTTTACTTGTTTTAGGGGATGTTCGTTTAGGTGAATTGTTGTTGTTTTTTCTTCTTTAATTATAGTCATTACCTCTGTTTTACTTGTGCTAATTTTCATGTTATGTTCCCAACACATTTCGAGACAGGACAGGACAGAACCTTGTCGTACTCCGGATCTTATGGTAAAAAGTTCTGAGTGTCCTCTAGTTGCTCTCACTATGCATTCACTGTCGTTGTATAAGCTTCTATATAGGTTTGTTAAATGTGTGCTCACTCCATATTGTTTAAAGATTTCCCTCAGCTTTTTGCTATCTACTCTATCAAATGCCTTTTTTCTGTCGACAAAGGCCAAGTATAATGTTTCATTGAATTCAGTTGATTTTTCTATACATTATAACGCAGTTACGTCCAAAAAATATTCCGGATGAACGCAAAAGAAGAAGAAGAAGAAGAAGAAGAAGATTAGACCAAGCTAGGTTTGTCTTGGGACTGGTTAGCTCATCACGTAGAAAACTGTGGCTGTAAAATCCAACCAGACATGAAAGCTTACACCCCACCAGGGCATAAAGGGCAGAAGAAGAAGAGCTAACAAGTTGCATGAATAGAAGGAGCTAAATCCCAACAAATAAATAAACAAATCTCATATGCCTTTGCATAGCAGAATTTTCTATATCAGTAGTTCCTAAATTATTGACGGGCCGCTGTATCTTTGCCTTATAGACTACATTTCTAGTGCTCCTGTATACACACAAGTACAAAGACACCTCTTGCTTGGTTAAGACCTGCTGAACATTCGAAACCTTATTCTCGCCTGGATCTGTCCAGCGTACATAATTTGTGAACCACTGGTCTAGACCTGCGTATCTGTTTTCTTCTGTGTTTTACCTTAGCTTTTATAACAGGAAAGCTATTGCTAGAAGCACCGCCTGTTTCCACTTGTCTGTGTGTCTGATGATCGTGCAGTTACCTTCAATTCCTCGTCCTTGAGTTGTTGAAACTTAACACGCGTCTGGCTAAAATGAATGCTGTTTACAAGTGTACCGAGTTGGAAAGTTGAGTTGTACATTCATTTGTTTAAGATACACCTTTGGGCATCACTATACATCAATATACTTCATTACATTTATATCAACCACGAATCGTTCAGATAACATAACACAAATAATTGTTAATTTGTATAGTTAATATAAATTTATTAGACCTATCGCTCTATTTTTGTTTTAATGTGTTTGTACGAATGATGTCCATATTCCATATATATATATATATATATATATATATATATATATATATATATATATATATATATATATATATATACACACACACTGTCTGTCTGTCTGTCTGTCTGTCTGTCTGTCTGTATGTCTGTCTGTCTGTCTGACCCGGTCCGGCTTCACCCAGTCCCTGGTGGGGAGCATCTCATTTAATTCATATACGTAGTCATATAAACTCCTGTTCCCGACTGTCTGTCTGTCTGTCTGTCTGTCTGTCTGTCTGTCTGTCTGTCTGTCTATCTATCTGTCTGTCTGTCTGTCTGTCTATCTGTCTGTCTGTCTGAGCCGGCCCGGCTTCACCCAGTCCCTGGTGGGGAGCATCTCATTTAATTCATATAAGTAGTCATATAAGCTCCCGTTCCCGACTATCTGTCTGTCTGTCTGTTTATCTATCTGACCCGGCGTGGCTTCGCCCAGCTCCTGCCGGGAGCATCTCATTAAATTCACACAGTAACTTAAAAGAATGTCCTTCCACACACCATCCATTATTTTTTAATGAAAACTGTTTTAATCACCTCTATGACTGTAGATAACGTCTTTAAGCATAAAAAGATGAGTTACAATGTTATGCATTATGCATTATTTTTATGAAAACTTTGAAAGTGCCTTAAAGATTATATCATTATTTATTATAACTCATATGCCTGTAAATAACTATAGAGAAAGACTTTATAAATCTTTGAAAACGATGCAACAATATGACTATAAAGTATATAGAAATGTTATTAAAAGTTATGCCCCTTGAAATAACTTTTCTAGAGTTAAGTCCCCTTGATTTATAGAAATTATAATGAAAAATGAAATATTAAATTTTAGTAAGTAATTAGCCGGAAAAAAATAAAAAGCTATGACAGAAAGTTGCACAGGAATGAAAAGAAAATGTGTAGAAAATGTCATCTCAATCGGATGGACCGTTCGCGAACACATAAAGAACGGACATACATACAGTCTCTTTTATATATATATATATATATATATATATATATATATATATATATATATATATATATATATATATATATATATATATATATATATATATATATATATATATATATAACAGGACGTCACAGTCAACACCAGCATTTTTTGAGAGTTTCTGATTTATTGGCAAGTTTACGTTCAGTAGTTTGCCATTGATATCTGAACGACCGGCACTCATACCATTATATAAAAGCCAACGCTAGGCGACGTGCTTCCAAATCGCCCGCAGCTGTGTTTCGAACGCGATATGCGGGATTACGAATCTGTAACCCCTATGCCACAGATGATAAATCCTGCAAATTATGACATCTCTTTGTAAGAACATACTAGGCAAGAAAGGCGAAAGAAGACAAAGGTGTATGTGGGAAGCTGAAACAGCTGGGTAACACCGGTCATAGGTTGGCATCTCACACGATCACCAGAGTCACAGATCAGATTTGTTTTCTTATCTCGATTCTGCTATCTGGCCAAGCCATCCGTGCAGGTGTCTCTTTGTCTTTCCTTGCTCTTTTCAATCAAGTTTGCCTCGAAGTGAGGACGTTGTCTTTAGATGATGGTGGGTTCGAATCCCGGTTTGCGTATAGGTTTCCATTTCTACATTGTCTAGTGTGCTTTCTAGTCAACTTCATTAAATAGCAGGTGGCAGGGTGGACTCAAGAGTCGTGATAGCTGATGTCTGCTGCAGCCCAAACACGAGAAGAAGAAGAAAAATAGGAAGAAGAAGAAGAAGAAGAAGAAGAAGAAGAAGAAGAAGAAGAAGAAGAAGAAGAAGAAGAAGAAGAAGAAGAAGAAGAAGAAGAAGAAGAAGATTACGATGAAATAAATGTTAACGATGCTTTTCTTTGCTTACTATGGTATTGATTTATTACTCCATGACGTGATAGAATGTATGTTATTGTTTTGTATGTTTTACCATTCGATGGTGTGCTAGAATTATGTTATTGAGGTCATGTATTAACACTGTATGGTGTGCTAGAATTATGTTACTGAGGGCATTGCATACCACTCTATCAAATGCCGAAATGAATTGTGTGGCATTTCTCTGTCTTCAGGGTGTGATGGAATGCATTTTGGCAGCAGCAGTGACAGGTGTTGGTTTTGCACTTTTTAGTGGTCAGCCCTTGAACATCCTGGGCAGCACAGGACCCATGCTGGTATTGGAGAAAATCATTTACCAGTTCTGCAAGTGAGACATTTTCTAATTTATCATTTGGTTATGTTGTTAATGTCATGAGAGGAGCAGCTGGCCGAGTGGCTAAGAATTCCGAATTCTCCTTTTGGTGACTCGGGTTCGAATCCTCTGTAAGGTGTGGATTTTTTCTATCAGGAGCAAAATTAAAACCCTAGTCTTCACAATTCGAGGCGACTGCACTAGCCAGGTGGCCTTAATTTCTCAGGCTCAAGACCCTCCTGGCCTACATTGCTAGTTACTATAGACAGTTGATGACAGGTGACATTTGGTGTCATGTCATATGTCCTTGCGTCTGGACCGACCCATTTGCCACTTTCATTGTCAAGTAAGTTATGCTTTAAGACTCGACCGTGTGTTACCGTGGCCACAAATGGGAAGTTAGTAATAGTACCACTGAAGACTTCATCAGCATGTCGTAAGGAGCGACTAGAGAGGTTTGGTCAGAGACTGAGCTACCTCACGCCGAAGAAATAAACATCAGTCAACATTCAACCGTCCATGAACTGACCTACAATAAGCTTGGCGCGCGTGGTTGAGGACATATACTAGGAGTGTAAAGGCCGAAAGACTAAGAAACAAGAAGAATACATCAAAAATGAATCTGACCACACGGAAATTGTATGCAGATTTGTTGGTTTACAATACAATAAAATTGCTAATAAAAGCGTCAAGTGTTCGGGTGTTCGGTTGATGTAATTGTTTTATGAGAGGGCGTTTTTATGGAATGTAAAAAAAAAAAAAGCTAAGTCCTGATGGCGAGGGACACTGGTAATAGGGAAAGCTAATCCACACGCAAAAATTAGTTCTGTGCATTAGAAGTAGTAGCACGTGTATGGACTGCACTTGGGTTCAAAGCCAGCGACAGAAAATCATGGAAGTAAATAACATTGACAAGGAACTTGTGTCCAGGCGTATTTAGTGGAAACCAACAAACAACAACAAGACAAACGCCAAGTATTCGGACAGTTTCAGTAAGTTTTAACGAGGTGATTAGTGGACTGGAGGTAAAAATATAATTTAAACGTGTGTATAAACAGATCTTTAAACTAACAACTGGATTAGATATATGAAGTAACAATAGGGATAGATAGATATAACTTACCAATTGAAATAATATTAGATAAAATAACAATCGAAATATAGTAGATTAAAGTTACAACCGGAATATTGTAAAATAAAGTAACAACTGGAATACAGTGGGATAAAGTAACACGTTGAATATGGTCAGATAAAGTAACATTTAGAATAATGTCATATAAATTAACAACCAAAATAGGCTGGGTTAAAGTAACAACTAACATAGGAGCGGGTTAAAGTAACTACTATAAAGTGGGATAGCGCATTTAGTTGGTTAAAGTAGTACCTAGCTTATAGTGGGTTACAGCTTATTGGGTTAAATTAACAACTAGCATAGAGTGGTTAAAGTATACTTTGTTAAATTAACAACTAGCATAGAGGGGTTAAAGTACACTGGGTTAAATTAACAACCAGCATAGAGGGGGTTAAAGTAACTAGTATAGAGAAATAGAGTTAGTTAAAATAAAAACTAACATAGAGCGAATTAAAGTAATAATTACCATAGAGCGAGTTAAAGTAACAACTAGCATAAAGTGGGTTAAAGTAACAACGAGCATAAATTGTTTCAAGTAACAACTAGCATCAAATGAATTAAAGTAACAACTAGTATAAAGCGGGTTAAAGTTACAACGAGCATCGTATGGGTTAAAGTAACAAATAACATGTAACTGACTCAGAAAGCATGCTGAGGAGGGTGAGAACAGGCAAGCTTCTTGCAGAGTGGCTTGCTTCGCTTCGGAGTTCACGGGTAGCAAGCATCACCTGGATCTTTTCTCCTGGGTATGCCGGTGTGTTGGGGAATGAACAGGCGGACAGATTGGCTGGCTCGGCAAAACTTGGTGGAGTATTGATGCATGACAAAACAGACGTGGTTGCGGCCTTGTGGGAGCACGTGTACACCTCGGAGGAGCAAATGGATCACCATAGTCTGGTAAGAATGAGGCAGCGAGGTGTGACGAGGGGATCTGGCCGACGATCGACGCTCAGAGGAAAGGCGAGATGGATATATAATCAGATTGCTACTGGAACTATTAGTGTTGGAACTCTTCGCTGGCTGCTGAGGATGGGGACGGAGCGCTTATGGGAATGTCCCGAATGCTGTGATGTCGGTTCCTAAATCAATCAATCAATCAATAACAAAGAGCGAGTTAAAGTAACAATTAGCATACATTGTGTGAAAGTAACAACTAGCATACATTATGTTAAAGTAACAACTAGCATAAAGCGGAGTAACATGTCTTTCATGTATGTGTGATATTTATTTATTCTGCAATAATATATCAAATCATAACGATGTATTAAAAGATAAGTTTTATTGTTTCTAGTGTATACGTACAATAAAGCGTCTAGACTAAAATTTGAGACAACCGTACTATTGTTTTGGCCCAAATATCTGTTTCAATATTTAACTGCGATCATAGATCATCTCTCTCCTACCTGTGGGATTTAACAATCAGACAAGATGAAAAAGATGGCAATGTTTTCATGCCGGTTTTACAGTGTTGTTTTTTACAGGGGTCTAATCTGGGTGATTAAAATATGAGTTCATAAGAAGATTGTTGCGTCGCCCCTATTTCCAGTCACCAAATCTTTCCTGCACTGTTCGTGCCGAAAAAATCTCATGTATTATTTTATTCTATGTCACGGAATAATAACAGTCAGTACCAGTGACAGGGAAATCTACACCATTGGCAAAGATTCTGTCTCAAATGTCAAGCAATTCGTGGGGCCAACAAAGTCCTGGTAAACAAATATAACGACATATACATTTGAATAATGTAGTCTTTTGTCATGTCCAACTGCATTCAGCAAGACTATATTTGTATGTCTGTTATTTGATCTATGCTTAACTAATATGAATTTATAATACCTATGGTGATATTTCAGTGACTAGAAAAGAATTATGTCAGATAGAACTGGCTAAGTAAGATATCCTTTTAGGAATGTTTAGTAGAGTGTTTAGAAGATATGGAAGGAATCATCATTAGGGGACGATACATCAATAACATTAGATATGCAGATGATACAGTCTTGATTGCAGACAATGAACAGGACCTGCAACATTTAGTAGATGCAGTTGTTGCACACAGTGAACAACTGGGTTAGAATTGAAATGTAAGAAGACACAGATTATGGTCGTCACTGGGAAGAATGAAATACCACAATGAAATATACAAGTAAATGGGCATTTTCTTAAACAAGTGAATCGGTCACGTGGAATAGTCGAGACAGAAACACGGAGCTGATCCACGACTCTGGTGATCGAGTGAGCTGGCGAAACATGACCGTCCACGCTTATCGGCATGGCACATGATGGATGGAAGGATGGAGTAGAGTGTGTGTTGTTTTTATTTTCCTTCAGCGGGGAGCTGTCGTCATTTGGAGGCGACAAGTTTGAAACCTGGTTTGGCCGCTACAGCGCTCAATGTGTAAATTATAGATGGTGCCCTATAATCTCTATTTCTGCCCTCAAGGTCTTTGACGCTGATCATTCAATTGAGTGTATGTCTCATGCTGAACTAATCGTGGGAATGGGGGGGAGGATAAAAAGGGACAGATTCAATATCCTCTGGACAGATAATATCAAATGGACAGGGAAAACGCTGTCAGAAACAAAAATGTTAACAAGAGACAGATAGTGTGGAACAAATCAACCAGACAGCATCGGGGGGTGGTGCCTCGACGAGTTTCTGGATTTTGGAGTAGGAAGGCAGGCAGGAGGGAAGACGTGAAGGCAAGAGACGACAATGAACGCTAATCTGTGTTATTTGGTTGGTTGTTGGTAGTCCTTTGGAAGACTGAGTTGTAACTCTGATGTCTGGTACGTTGACGCTCGGGTGGCCTGAACCCTGGAAAGTGCTTCCATCTATCGGTGTAAGGCTGGTGCAGAGACTATCCTCTCGATCCTGTAACGAGGTACCATGTGTCGGTGTAAGGCTGGTGCAGAGACTATCCTCTCGACCTTTAACGAGGTACCATCTCACGGAGATTTTGGGAGAGGCATGGCGATCGTTATGCAGGCTATTAAACCCGTTGTCTGGTTAGGAAGCATCACACAGGGGTACTCCAAGATCTTGTCTTGAGACCTCAACGTTTGTCTGGTTAGGAATATCACACAGGGGTGCTCCAAGATCTTGTCTTGAGACCTCAACGGCCCAGCTCATCTGTAAAACTATTCTTCTCAACGTTCACTATTGCACCACTCCAAGACTGTTCTATTGACCTAACGATATTACCTCTACTAATCACAACCGAAAGCTTACATTTTCTGGACTCGGTGATAAAAAATTCGTCGTGGAGCAAATACGGCAGGGGGTTTCTGATCGTCATAAGTAGTCCCCTTTCCCCGAATGTTTCGGCCCTTTTACCTACTTAACATTCTCTAGGGGCGAGCCCGTCCGGATCGTGACTCCGGCATCTTTCCCCTGCTGTTCGGTCGATTTCGTTCCCCTTGTTTGTGATTGTCCCTTAGCAGTGAACATTGCCCACTCTCAAGCCTCCCCTCCCTCAGTGAGGAGAGCCAGTACAGCCGATACTTGTGCCCTCACACTCCCTTAGCACCTGTTGTAGTGGGGAGCCAGCTTCTTCCCCAGCTACGACCTCTGTCTCCTCCATTCGTCTCCGTTGAGGTTCCTTCTTGGTGACCCGTTCTCGGTGCCGCACAATACTAGGAAACTGGTTCTTCCTCTGGGTTTCTAAACCCACCTCTTGGTCTCTGCAGCTGAGTTCGACTTACGGAAGACGACTAACGCCCTGATATGGAGGTTGGACTTCGGCCGACATTTGCATGATTTGACGACTGTTTCCTTGCGGCGATTACCCTACCGAACAGTCCTGTACAAGGACGCACTACCCTCGCTCGGGGGGAAGCCTTTAGAGTCGACACGAGACAGTGCAAGTTCTGGCTCTTAGTTGAGAGATCGTTATACGCTTTGCAGTTATCTCTTTAACCATACTAATGTCGAGTCATGTCCCAATCCAAGTTTTGGCAATTCCACAGCCAACACGAGGCCTTTTCAGCTGCCTCACCCAGTTGTTTTTGTGCCCGAGTTCTCGCTTGTCCTTTCATGCCCATCTGCTTTAACACATCATATACGGAGTGGGCGTCCACCTCAACGGCGAATAGCCTGATAGTGTACCCTTCCTGTCTCAGACTAGCGACCATGTCACCGTACTTCTCCATCTTGTACACGTGCTGCGCCGCTATATTTGTCCCGTATGGGACTGTCAGCTCAATCAGCGTTAGATGTTTGACTGACTAGGAGTGAAGTACGATGTCAGCCAACTTTCTATTGCTAATTCCACATACCATATACTTTATTAAAAACTGTTATAATCATTTTTATATAAGCAAATTAAAGATCAATGCATATATTGTTTATTTGAAACGGAATTAGTGTCGGAAATGTAACATATTATTGATTTCCCATTTTCCAGAGACAATAGCTGGGACTTCCTTCCATTCCGTTTCTGGATAGGAATTTGGACAACAGGAATGCTGCTCTTCATGGTAGCCTTCGATCTCAGTGCATTGGTTCGATACATCACACGCTTCACAGAGGAGAGCTTTGCTTCACTGATTGCTCTTATCTTCATCTATGAGGCCTTCGCCAAGCTCTTTGAAATCGCTAAATTGGATGCCCCATTGCGATTGCATGCCACGCCTGACCCAGAGATGCCTTATTGTTACTGCAACTACTCTGCTCGTAAGTTTTCGGATTATATAACTATAGCTTGTGGCCTCGGTGTGTAAAGAGCGTGCGCTGAACTTCCGTTGCGCTGACATCGGTGAGTGGGTAGCCGGCCAGTTGGACACAACGTTGACTTCTCGTTAAGAAAGCAATGGCAAACTATTGGACATAAAATTGCTTAGTAAATCAACCCAGGATTGAGTTTGATCCCAACGTACCGCAAAGGACGTAATATTTCTAATGTAGAACTAGAAGCCATGTCATCATTAGAATTATTTCCCTTTGTGTAGAACTAGAAGCCATGTCATCATTAGAATTATTTCCCTTTGTGTAGAACTAGAAGCCATGTCATCATTAGAATTGTTTCCCTTTGTGTAGAACTAGAAGCCATGTCATCATTAAAATTATTTCCCTTTGTGTAGAACTAGAAGCCATGTCATCATTAAAATTATTTCCCTTTGTGTAGAACTAGAAGCCATGTCATCATTAAAATTATTTCCCTTTGTGTAGAACTAGAAGCCATGTCATCATTAAAATGGGACGCAGAGGTGTTTCCAAGGCACCAGGGCCGGGTTATATACTGGACAAGACCTATTGACGCGTCCTCGTCGAGCGTCCTGGGCAACAGGTCCCTTTGGGGTCCTGGCTAAGGTCAATAGGATCGCCGATTCCTCCGAAGTCAGAGAGTGTCTGCCTGTACGGCGAGGAACCACCAGTCTGCACACCAATAAGCCAGACATGGGACAACGGATACTCATGCAAACTTCAGGTCCTGTATGACATCACACTGATGTTGGACAACAGGATGTCTTCATCCGACATACAGGACTTCGCGTTGGAGCTCAAGCCAACGAACACAAGCAAGCAAGCAAGCATCATTAAAATTATTTCCCTTTGTGTAGAACCAGAAGCCATTGCCATCATTTCCATTATTTCACCTGCAGCTTGTTTTAGGACAAGGGGACAGCGGGAGAGTAACTTTGTTTTAAATTCCCGAAACAGATGCCTACTATGGATCTGTGATGTGTTAGGGCTTTCACATTTTGTAGGCCTGGGTGCACGGAGGGATAGATGGCCAGTCATTCCCTCCCGTAGCAAGCGGCAAGTCCAGGTATCGAACCCTTGTCCTATCGTGCTGATTCCATTATCAGTACAACTTCCTAGCCTTTCAGTCAACACGTCCGCTATAGTAACTAACATGTTAGTAATAAAGTAGCACTGTAAAACTGTAATTAAAGTAAGATGTTACTCTAAATAAGTAGATGTGTTGTTAGAATGGCACTCGAGAGATGATGTGATCAGTATCGCACCAGCTGATTATAATTTCCTAGTTTTAAAACCTACTGACTAATAAAAAGACGTCAAATGCAATGAGAAGTACAGTGTTAAGATGCTATGTAGAGGCTATACTTCCGGCTGCATAAATTTGAAACATGGACAATAAATAGCGCCGAGAAACATCCAGTGATAACGAAAATATAGTTTCTAGGAAAATGCGCAGAATAGCATGGACGGAAAGAAACACTAATGTAATACTCCTTCAAGAAACAGTTGAAAAAAGTAAATTAATTAGAGTTCTTAGACGTAAAAGGCCAACATTATTGGGCAAGTTATGGCGAGGAATAAACTTGAAACATTAATGATAACAGGCAATCTTTTATAAAAATTGCAAGTGGAAAATCTTGATAATTGCTTTGATGGTTTAACCAGGTGAGATAGTTGGGGGAAAATACAGACCTGGTCAAAATATTACCGGTAATTGCGTGAGATCGCGAACCTTGACAGCTCACGATTGTCACCCTAGCACATGATGACAGTAGATAAATCTCTTGATATCGCGAATACTGCCGAGCAAACAAGTGCCAAGTGACACAAAAAGGTCACTGTTCAACAGTATTCCTGCCAACAGTACTCTACCAACATGAGACTTGGCCACTACAAACATAAGAAATGACAACTGAATCAACAGAAATCAAATGTATGCGACGAGTTCGAAATGTAGCAAGAAGAGAAATAGTAATAAACTATGAAATCAAAGAAGCAAGTGAGGACAACACCAGTATTAGACTGTCTTCTAATAACAGCAAATCTTATGGTAGAACCCATATAATAAGATCTTTCGTTAACTCGCGTCCTTTCCGAAACATTCGCGCAAAGTCCTTCCATGTTCGTGGTTATGTTCCACCGCAATGCTCGCCCGCATGTCGTGAACATTATGCAAGAAGTGTTAGCACAGAAGCTCTGCCACACCCAACCTGCATCCAGATCTGTCGCCTTGTGACTTTCATTTGTCAGGACCCTTAAAAAATCTACATGGACAACGATTCCAGATGGATGCATAAAGCTATGACCAAATGCCTTAATGAACAACCAGTCAATTTTCGCGGTCGGTTTCCGCCGTCTCCCTAAACAGTGAGAAGCCTGTCTGAATACCTATGGCCATTGCTTCAGGAGAGCCCAGGTGCGTGCTTGCTTCCTAACAGTTTGTGTGTTTCATTCTGCCACACCTGTGGATATACCTTTCATACACCTGTAATAAAGCCACTGAGACGGGTTTCATTTGATCACGCCCCATGTGTATGTGTGTGTGTGTATGTGTGTGTGTGTGTGTGTGTGTGTATGTGTGTGCATGTGTTTGTGAGTGCGTGCGTACTTGTGTGCACACGCACGCTACTTTTTTTTCTGTACAGACCATCTTATTTTGTAACCGCATACTTTCTAAAACAATTAGAACATAACCTCATCATACCTGTTGAGTTGTCTGTTTATTTTACTCCAGCCGCAGGATGGAACTTCTCGATGAGTCCTCCGCCAATGGAAAACGTGTCCTTTAAGGCCTTGAACGAGTCAGCGTGTTTCGCAGAGGCCAGTATTATCAATGCAACAATGGAAGGGACTGTCAACTGGGTGTGTGACCCACTGTACTACGTGCCGGACGCCTTCTTGTTTTCCTGCATACTGTTTATGGCTACCTTTTTTATATCCATTTTCCTGGTGGATTTCAGGAGCTGGCCCTGCTTCCCTAGCTCTGTAAGTAATGCTATATGTTTTAAGTAAAAGCATTGTTGTAAGTAATGGTATCGTAAGTAATGATATTGTTGTAAATAATGGTATTATTGTAAGTAATAGTATTATGCAAATATGATATATCTGTGTTTGCCTGTATATATTATGTAAAAGTGCATGTTTGCGTTACTGTGCACTGTGAGCTTGTAACTTGTCAAACAGCACATGGACAAGGTACTGGTAAATACATCACGAACTCTGAGTGTATCAGCAAAACACAATTTTATTGTAATAATGAGCGGGTTCTAATTAGGTATCAAAGTGGGGGGAAATGGAGAAATAGAAAAAGATATTACAATGCTTTCATAGCACTGAGAAGTACGTGGAAGTCAGAAGAAATTAAACTTAACACCAAACTTTGAAAATATTTAACACTGATGTTAAATCAGTTCTACTGTATGGATCAGAACCGTGGGGAACGACAAAAAGAGTGACTAATAAACTACAAATATGCATTAACTGGTGCATGTGCAGCATGGTGGGACTACTAATAAACTACAAATATGCATTAACTGGTGCATGTGCAGCATGGTGGGACTACTAATAAACTACAAATATGCATTAACTGGTGCATGTGCAGCATGGTGGGACTACTAATAAACTACAAATATGCATTAACTGGTGCATGTGCAGCATGGTGGGACTACTAATAAACTACAAATATGCATTAACTGGTGCATGTGCAGCATGGTGGGACTACTAATAAACTACAAATATGCATTAACTGGTGCATGTGCAGCATGGTGGGACTACTAATAAACTACAAATACGCATTAACTGGTGCTTGTGCAGATGGTGGGACTACTAATAAACTGCAAATATGCATTAACTGGTGCATGTGCAGCATGGTGGGACTACTAATAAACTACAAATACGCATTAACTGGTGCAAGTGCAGATGGTGGGACTACTAATAAACTACAAATATGCATTAACTGGTGCATGTGCAGCATGGTGGGACTAACGTGGTATAGTAGAATCGCCAATGTGGAGCTCATGGAGAGAACAAAACACATCCCAGTGAATCAGGTGGTGGAGAAAAGACGCTGACGTTGGAGAGGTCATACATTGAGAAAGCCTGAATATCTGGTCTAGAATGCATCAGGTAAATGAAATAGTGGAAGACCTAAATACACACGGCGAATATATTTAATGACGGATTAATTATATGTGGAGGACTTGGAGGGAGGTCAGGAGACAGCAAAGAGTGGGACGGCTTAGCGTGAGTTGGTTGAAGGCCTATACCCCGGTGGTTTATGACGAGCAAAAGATGAGGAGTGAGCAGGTCCAATATGGTTGTATCCAACAGTGACTAACGCTTTCCATACAAACTTAGGCGTCCTCGTAGGTCTGTCTATGAAACCAGTTACAGGATCATAGTCTCGTTGCTTCAGCGATGCTATCTTCGTCTAGCTTATTGTGACAGATGTTATTTATAGAGGGGAAAGCTGGTGCTAGAAACGATATGTCGTGAAATAAACGTAATGAGTTATTTTATGCTGTTTACACATCGTTCCGTCAATTCACATTTGTTGCATACATTCCACATTGTTCTACAGACCAGTTCGTGAATTTCAGGCGCGGTAATAATAAATGGCCGGTCTCTCTGGCCGAGGGGTTACAACACTTTCTCCGTAATCCCGTTTATCACGCAGTCTCGTAGCGGGCGAGAGCTGGGAGTGGTTCTAAACCCGCTGGTGACTTGCGGGATAACTGAGCCGGCCGCTCAGAAAGCAATGGCAAACTACTGAGCGTAATCTTGCCAAGAAATCAACAGACAGCTGAAAGATGTGCTATTGACAGCGATGTCCTATAAAGGATATGCGAATTTAAAAAAATAATAATAATAATAAATGATCTCATACTTCATCCTTGAGTTGTTATGCCCCACTCATCCTGTTAAACTGTTAGTTAGTTAGTTTGTTATCAGATTATTCTAACTGCACATCGAACTATTCACTCCATTAAGTGCTCGTATCTGCTCCTCGGTATCTGGTATCTCCCTCAGCTTGTAGCGGTCGACTACACCAGTTGTGTACTGGCTGACAATTCTTTTTAATAACGCTCTTGTCTGACTTCATCCTTCTTTCACTTGATGTTCTTTCAGTCTTGTCAAGGTTGCAGATTCGCTGTCGTCTCTTGATTCGTTGAATCGTCCTGTCTTTCTGGCGGCATTCAATATATCATGCTAGTCAATTGCTCGCCCACTTGCTACAGCAACCCGGCCCGCAAACCTTTCACCTTGCTCAATTCCTCTTACACCCGCGTGTCCTCACACAAAAAGAAAGGCGATTTTTACCAGGCTTGACCTCCTCAGAGACTCCACCCACTGTCTTCGAGCCCAGGCCATCTAGATTTTTCTGAGCATATTCATTGGGTCGCTGAGAAAGCATGCCTGGGTGAACGTCTGTATCTCCAGCCAGGCTATATATATATATATATATATATATATATATATATATATATATATATATATATATATATATATATATATATATATATATATTAGAGGCGTTCATTTGAAACCCGTTCCAATGTTTTATTACAAAAGCATGAAAGAAACATTAACATGTGTGGTAGAATTAAACAAAGCATTCATTTTGAATGAATTATGCACCATGGGTTGGTCAGAAGAGGTCGCCGTAGGCACTCAGGCAAGCATCCCATTGCTTAGGTAGGCGGCGAATGCCGTCCGCAAAGAAGGATTGTGGTTGCTCACTTAACCAAGTTTTACCGCGTTCATTACGTCTGCATCTGTGTGAAATCGTTGCCCCTTGAGAGCTTTTTTTTAGAGGTCCGAACAAATGAAAATCACATGGTAACAAATCAGGACTATAGGTTGGATGTTGCAGAATTTCCCACTTCTTCCTTGCTAATGCTTCCTGCACAAACTTTGCGACATGCGGTGCAACAAAATCACACCGCGAGAAAGGATGCCGGGTCGTTTAGTCTTGATGGCTTTTTGCAGCTTGTCTAGTGTTTGCAAGTGTTGGGTAGAGTTGATGTTGACACCAGGTTCTTTAAAGTCGGCCAACAATATCTCTTCATGGTAAAAAAAATGCGCTCAACATAACCTTACCAGCGGAAACCTGTAACTTAAATTGTTTGGCTTTCGGCGATCCAGCATGCTTCCATTGCAAGCTCTCTCTTTTGCTGCTCGACTCAAAGTGGTGACACCATGATTCATCACCTGCCACTATGCGGAAGAGAAATGCATCACCCCCCACTCTGTAACGCAGCAAGTGATTCAAATACCGTCTCATGCGTTCCCTCTTTTTGGTGGTCGGTCAACATTCGTGGTACCCACTTTGAACACACCTTCCGATATTGCAGTTTCTTACGATCGACCTTTTGAATTGTCCCAATTGACAAATTAAATTCTTTCGCTAGCGAATGTATGCTTCGACAACGGTTCATCTGCACTGCTGCATCAATTTTGGAGATGGTTTTTTTTTTCTGTTGCAACAATATGCGCTTGACCCGGCCGTCGAAGATCTGTCGTGAACTGACGTCATTTCCGAAACATTCGTTCCCAGTCTGTCACTGTTATCTTCGACACACATTTGTTACGACACGCTGCCTACATTCTTCGATGAATGTCCACTGGTCGACATCCTTCAAATGAAAGAAACTGAATCACCGCTCTTTGAGCTTCTTTGGACGGATTTTCGATCAACCCGGCCATTTTCTCAACAGTCAGAAACAAAACCTATGCATCATGGGATGATAAGCACTTGCTATTTTATTCATTGGTCAGTACTTATCACATGACTATGACATTATCATGTTCAACATAGCAATTACGCGCAATGCGGCACGACCGGATTTCAAATGAACGCCCCATATATATATATATATATATATATATATATATATATATATATATATATATATATATATATATATATATATATATATATACTATAATTCCAACCACATATAATTGCACTTAGTCATAACCTCAGTTTTACACAGTGTGCTTGTGTTGAATGTTTTAATTTTAAAGTTTACAGTGTATAGATGCTGTCACATTTATAGTGCTGCAAATATGTGTTTATTTAATTTAGGTTCGTCAGTTACTTGGAGATTTTTCAGTGCTCATTGCCATTTTGTCAATGGTGGGAATTGATGCAGCCTTGGGTCTTCGAACACCAAAACTCATTGTACCAGCAGAATTCAAGGTACGATTAGTGTATGCATCACAACAGCGACATGCCAGACAAAGACTGCACGGTTATTCAAACATGATGAGAAGAAGCTCTAAACCAACATTTTATGATCACAGCCAAGGCTGACACATCTGAAATTGTTCTTTTATCCACTTTAGGTTGTGTACCTCATGTGTCAACACACTCATGTGGCTTTAGGCTTTATGTGAGGCTAACTGTAAAGTAAAATGGCAAAGTCAGAGAACCTATGTAGAAGCTTATACAACAACAGTGAATGCATAGTGAGAGCAACTGGAGGACACTCAGAACCCTTTACCATAAGATCCGGAGTACGACAAGGTTGTGTCCTGGCCCCTCTCTTCTTCATAACATATATAGAAAACATATTTAAAGAAACCAGGCAAACAGAGACCACAAGAACACTGCATGACGAGAACACGGAAGAAGAACCATCTGCAAATCTAACCATTAGAGAACTCCTATTTGCGGACGACCAAGCACTAATAGCAAAATCAGAAGCTGAATTACAAGACCACATGAATAGTCTAAACGAAATGTGTAGGGAACATAACATGAAAATTAGCACAAGTAAAACAGAGGTAATGTCTCTAACTAAAGACGAAAAATCAACAACGATTCACCTAAACGAACATCCCTTGAAACAAGTAAAGAGTTTCAAGTAGCTAGGAAGTATAATATCAAATAGCAAATCAGAAGACGATATCAAATATAGATACAATAAGGCAAACCAACTCATTAGACAAATGGCACCAATACTAAAGAACAAACATGTATCAATAACTACCAAGAAAACACTATACAGCACAATCTTCCTACCAACTCTATGTTACCAATGCCAAACCTGGACGACAGAAAAAGAGAAAAGGAACATCACAACAACAGAAATGAGATTCCTAAGAAGAATACACAATGTATCAAGAAGAGATAAGATCAGATTTGAAGAAATCAGGACTAAAGTTGGGGTTGTAGCTGCACTACATTTTATTAGAGCACAGCAAGTCAAATGGTTTGGCCATGCAAGTAGGTTACCAACTAACAGTATACCACAACAAGCAATGATGTACAGACCAGAGGGAAACAGAAGAAGAGGCCGACCACGTAAACGATGGACGCAGGGAATAACAGAGTCCATGGGAATATCGATACATGAAGCCCATAAGCGGGCACTCTTCCGCTGTTTTTACTTCACCTCGACACCGCAAGGTGCAAGAGGAACATGATGATGAGATGAATTTTCTCTACCTCATCTTCTGTGTAAAAGAAAGAATGGAATGGATGAAACACACATCTGTCTGTCTGTCTGTCTGTCTGTCTGTTTGTCTGTCTGCCTGCCTGCCTGCCTGCCTGCCTGCCTGCCTGTCTGCCTGCCCGCCCGCCCGTCCGTCCGACCGTCTGTCTTGTCTGTCTGTCTGTCTGTCTGTCTGTCTGTCTGTCTGTCTGTCTGTCTGTCTACGTGCGTGCATTCATGAGCGAGTCTGTGCGTGTATCTTTTAAAAAAAAATATTGATGTATGTATCATATGCCTCTACGCGTATTGGATATATATAAACACATACACACGTAGCATATGCATAATAGCTTCAATATATACTATGTGTGGATGTGAATGCTGGGCAAATGAGTACTGAAGAGATTAAGAAACGAGAGAGAGAGAGAGAGAGAGAGAGAGAGAGAGAGAGAGAGAGAGAGAGAGAGAGAGAGAGAGAGAGAGAGAGAGAGAGAGAGAGAGGAGATGTGATTTTTGAGAAAGATGCTGAGAATGACATGGGGAGAAGCAAACAAAGCTGCGATGTTGAGGGCTGCAGGTGTTACACGATCATTCATCAAAACCATAAAGTAAAGGCAAATGAAACGTGTGTGTCATAACAAGAGAAGGGATGGAATAGAGAAATGGGCCTTATCTGGGAAAATACCTGACAAACCATGCAGTAGAAGACAGAGAAATATGTGCATGGGAAGCTTACGAAATTGGGAAACAAATAATAATATAAGCAACACCGACTTCATCAAATTATCAAATGAGGAAGAGGTTTGGAGAGTCATGATCGCAAAGAAGAAGAAAAGGATGGGGGAGGAGGAGGGGAGAGAAGAATAAGAAGGAATAATGAAGGAGAAGGAAGAGAGATGGGGAAGTATGAATGAAGAAGAAGAAGAAGAAGAAGAAGAAGAAGAAGAAGAAGAAGAAGAAGAAGAAGAAGAAGAAGAAGGAGGAGGAGGAGGAGGAGGAGAAGAGGAGAAGACGGAGAAGAAGATGGAGAAAATATACACTTAACAAAGGTAGTTATTACCTAAGCGTCATACAGTTGTGCTGTGTGTTATTCATACTTACCTTATTGATACTTGTTTTAGTTTGTGTTATATTTTTATATTATTTTCACCTATTTCCCCCTATGTTAGTTATTCTGTTTAACTGGACTGAGGCCGTAGTCAGGTATGTCCATGTTTTCTCGGGAACTAAAAGTACCTTCTGGTTTTAATTGATACAAAACATGATAGCCAATGCAGGGTAAGCATAGAACTATATAACTTTCTCGCTTACAGCCAACCAAATATTATGCAAGAGGATGGGTAGTCAACCCTGTAGGAGGCTCCAACCCGTGGTGGCTGGCACTGGCCGCTGGTCTTCCTGCTATTCTGGCCACAATTCTTGTCTTCATGGATCAGCAGATCACAGCAGTTATTGTCAACCGGAGAGAAAACAAACTTGCGGTGAGCATATTAGGTGGTTATATTATTGTTACACTGGCAGATATTATTATGAAAATTTAGTCATGTACTTCACGGGCAATTATAGGAGATGCTTGTCAGTTTTTTCCTTTTTATTGTATTTGAGTTATTCAACCCCTGTTTGTAGTTTAACATAACACTTTGTTGTCTTGTACGAGGGAGTTCCACATGAAAACCTAAAAATTGTGATAGAAATTACAATAATCATGCCATCGTCTTGTAACCTGTCAATATTGTTGTTAAGGATGTCAAGAGTGTTCAGCATGTGACATCACGGGTCATACGAACATGGTGACGTCATAAGGATAGTTTAAATATGACCACCCCACTTTTGATATGCACTAAAGAGAAGCAAAGTTATGTTATCCGTTTTGCGATCAGTGAAAGGATGAAACCTATGAAATTAATCGGTGAATGGAGGTCCAGTATGGTGATGCATGCCTGTCAGTCCAGCAAGTGTATGAATGGAGTAGGAAGTGTCACAGCGCCGTGTCTTATGTGACAGACTGTTCACAACCGGGACAGGCATACCTAGTAGTGACCACAGAATCGGTTTTTCTACAGGAATTCAAGCACTTTCGGCGCTGGAGGACTTGTATTGAACGTCTTTTGATATTGTGATGTATTGGTGATGCTTATGGTATTATTCGTTACCCAGCTGTTTAAGCTTTCCATGTATACCTTTATCTGTCTTCCTCTGCCTCTATATTACTTTACCATATAAGACTAATTACTCTATTCCGCCTCTTCAACTGATGTGCCCTACAAATGTTATTTTTATTAGTAACACAAGAACACAATATATTTGTCTAGAGGACTAATTCCAGATGCACGTGTATTGATGTAATAAGTTACTTTAACTGAATCTCAGACTGTTGTATCGAATATATTCTGCTATATAGCAAAACATTTTAGAGTGTGAAAGAACGAATGAGAGAGAGAGAGAGAGAGAGAGAGAGAGAGAGAGAGAGAGAGAGAGAGAGAGAGAGAGAGAGAGAGAAAGAGAGAGAGAGAGAGAGAGAGAGAGAGAGAGAGAGAGGGAGAGAGAGAGAGAGAGAGAGAGAGAGAGATTGAAGGTAAAGGAGATGTGGTCTCTGAAACGCATATTGCGAATTCCGTAAACTGCCAGATTAACTAACAATGATTGCCTGGAAAAAATGACTGACAATAGATTATACGCAACAATAAGAAAGAGGCTCGTATAATAAGAAGAAGGATGTTGCAGAACAGCTTGACGGCTGGAAAGATCGGTGGTTGAAGAATCAGAGAAATTAAGCTGTGTGGTTTATGATGGTTCTATGGAGAACAATCATAGATAGACTTGATCCAGAACACCAAGTACCAAGATATGCGGGCAGACATGAACGCCTATGTAATTTGGCAATGTAAATTATGCTAATTTATTGATACTAAAGTTTACAGAATGGAATAGACATTTTATTAATTAACTGCAGAGCGACAATGTTCTTACACTAGATACCTGTCTGGTTTCTTAATAACTTATCTCCACTCATTTCATTAACTTCAGTGTGGTCAGTTGTTGGTAAATCTGAGTTGAATTCATTTAGAAAAATAAAGTGAGACAGCATGAAATGCTGTGCATATAACAGAAGTACAATCGTCGACAGAGTTATGGAGAGACAAGGAAACACATTGATAATGATGTAATGCAATGACTAGCAGGCTTGCCTGTCGACCTAGTGATCATGTGTTCGAATCCCTAGCAAAGGACTGAAACCTTTTTTGAGAGCCGTGATAAGAGCGAAGTTCTGCCAAGGATCCGCTGCATGATAATGCATCCTTCTCATCGTGGGTTTCCTTATATTAGTTGTCTGTTTGCAAAATAAATGTTATTGTTGTTGTGGATTTCCATATATTAGTTGTCTGTTTTGAGGATATGAATGAGATACATGAGCCAATGCCAGCAGAGACAGAACCTGAACTCTCATGAGATGAAATTGCATGGGCAATTAAGAACCTGAAGAATGGTAAATCACCTGGATGTGATGAGATACAAGCTGAACTAATTAAAGCGGGAGGGGAAGAAAGCATACAAATCTATCACGCATTATGTAAATAGATATGGAAATATGGTATATGGCCAAAAGATTGGAAGAGAACTATCTTCATTCCAAAACCAAAAAAGAGCAACCTGAAATTATGCACCAACTGTAGAACTGTTGTCCTGATCAGTCATGCTAGTAAAAATCATAATGTGAAGACTTCGTAAGAAAATGGAAGAAGAAATTAACGTGGTTCAAGCTGGATTTAGACAAGGAAGAGGAACGAGAGATCACACTCTCAATATGCGTTTAATAATAGAGAAGTGCAGAGAATTTAATGTAAACCGATTCTCATGTTTTGTGGATTATTCAAAGGCATTTGACTGTGTACAACATCAGAAACTTTGGGAAATCATGAGGAATATGGGCTTTCCATTACACGTAGTACATCTCATAAGAATGCTCTATCTAGCCCAACAAACAGCGGTTAGAATAGATGGCGAGACATCAGATTGGTTTGACATCAAGCAAGGAGTCCGTCAGGGATGTGTGCTGTCCCCCTATTTGTTTAACCTGTACGCCGATAATATTATATATAATGCCCTAAACATCGGTGGTCATGACATACCAGAAATTCGGTATGCTGATGATACAGTATTGCCATCCACAACACAGAATGGTATAGAATACCTAATAGCCCAATTGAATAGTGAAAATCACAACTTATATCTTAACATAGCAAAAATAAAGATAATGCATACAGATAAAACTACTATGGAGAAAGAAATATATGTTAATGAGGAAAAATTGGGGGTGGTGGAAAATTTTGAATATCTTGGGTCATTGATTACCAGCAACGGTGACACAATGAAAGAAATTAAACGACGACTATCAACTGCTCTTCAAAGACTAAAACAACTGAATAAATTATGGAGTGGGACAGACAGAACTACAAAAATTATATTTTTAAGAGCATGCATCTTTCCCATTGCAACTTACGCCTGTGAGACTTGGACACTTACTAAACAAGCTGAACAGCGCATAAATGCCTTTGAATATAAATGGTATACACGAGTTCTAAGAATATCTTGGGTAAAGAAAAGAACAAATGCATCCATACTTCAAGAGCTGAATATTGAAGAAGGTTGGCTATTAAAGACGATAAAACTAAGAAAATTGAAATATTTTGGTCACTTGAAACGTCACGAAAGTTTGGAGAGAACAATAATGGAGGGGTATATGCCTGGGAAAAGAGGAAGAGGAAGACCAAAGAGAAGATGTGTGCAAGATATGGCGGATGATCTCCAGATGGGTGTATCGGACGCGGGACATTTTGCTTATGATCGAGAGGTTTTCCGGAAGGTTGTTATGGGAGCGAGGTTCTGAAAAGGATATGCTACTGAATGAATAAATGAATGAATGAATGAATGAATGAATGAATGAATGAATGAATGAATGAATGAATGAATGAATGAATAAATGAATGAATGAATAAATGAATGAATGAATGAATGAATGAATGAATGAGTTGTCTGTTTGCAACTAAATGTTACTGTTGTGGGTTTCTTTGGTGGTGCATGTACTTTGCAGGAAGTGGAGATCAATTCCAACCCCAGGTTGATTTACTAGGCAATTTTACGTTCAATAGTTTGCCATTGCTTTCTGGACGACAAGTCTTGGTTTTAAAGCCCAGTTGACCTGTGTGGGAAGCAATCCCATTACCCCACCGGTGGCATTAAATATTAAGCCACGCGGTCCCGCGGCCATAACGAATATAAATATCAAAACAATGTTTTCCCGTAGCGAATTTGAATAACGAAGACACAAACAATAGATTGCACGATTTATTTCCTGACATATTTAGCTGCATCTCATCAGGTACATACTGCAGAATTCACACAACATAATGTAAGATAACTAGATAAGTCATTCAAGCTGAAACATACATATGTTTGCACAGTAATGTCAATTGTCTACCACGGTAATTTTAAACTGACTAACATGTTTTTCTGTTTGCACAAAACTGGCTTATGCAGATTAATCATTATGACTTCTGCAAACTTTAACAATCGAATATTTTGTGTGTTAAACAACGCACAAAAGGCACTGTCTCTATCAATCACATGGCCGCTTTCCAACTTGTAACTCGCATTCGACGAAGTGAGAAGTTTCCGGTTGGTCGACCTCCCTCGCCTGTGTGTAGTATCCTGTCAATCCAATTAGGTATGTTTTCAACCACTCTGTTGTTCAACTGCCTCTCTGTTCTGGAAAGCCTGTGGTCAAATGATCAAAATAAGTGCACCATTGAAAACCTTGACTGGAGAAATCATAACTGATAAGAAACAGCAGATGGACAGATTGTTAGTGCACTATTTGGAGCTTTACTCAAGTGAGACGAAACTAGCGGATGATGCCCTCAACGCCTGTATGCGAATTTGTGAATGCAATTGGATTTTGCGTACAGATGAACAGGTTCTTTTACTGGCACCTGCATGCGAATTTGTAAATTCAATTGGATTTTGCGTACAGATGAACAGGTTCTTTAACTGTTGGAGTGGGAATATCTGTGGTTCTGTATCTAATAACCGGGATTGCAGGACAGAATCTTCGGCCAGTCCTGTTGACGTTGCATGACGTCATTCCCTCGAAAGGTTAGCTGGATGAATACCTTGATTTTAGGGACTGTAGTTTCGTCGACATTACTGCGCAAACATGTGTATATTTCAGGCAATAAATCGTGCAATCTATTGTTTGTGTTTCGAATATAAATATGGCAATATGCTCTGAAACTACTGAACGTAAACTTGCCAAGAGATCACAAAAATAAAATAATGCTGGTGTTGACTGCGGCGTCCTATAGAAGATATGCAACTAACTGTTTAAATATGCTCTGTGTTACAGAAAGGCAAAGGTTATCACCTGGACCTGCTGGTGCTGGCCATCCTGGTGGCTGTACATTCCCTGCTGGGTCTGCCTTGGTACGTGGCCGCCACTGTGTCCGCTATTGCTCACATTAACTCCTTGAAGAAATCGTCAGAATGCACTGCCCCTGGAGAGCGACCTACTTTCTTGGGAGTCAGGTAATTGATTGTTTACAGTACCTTATTGGTCTGTATATTCTTATAGTTAGAGATTTGTCCGGGAAAAAAATAACACAAAACAAAGTCATATGTGGAAAATGAGCACCATAATATAAATTGCATAGTGCCAATCGCCGAGTCCATTGAAATGACATGTGCCTATACTCACAAAACTAAATAAACAAACAGTCACTGCCTGAAATTATAACAGACATTATAAATTGTTTACTACAGACATAATCTATTGTGTGGAATTGTTTTATACGATAATATACAAAATATCTTTATACAATACTATAACAATTTGTTCTATACAATACTGTAGCATGTTTTTAAAGTTGCATATCCCTTACAGGACGTTGCAGTCAACACCAGCATTTTCCAGCTGTTGTTGATGTTCTTGGCAAGATTACGCTCAGTAGTTTGCCATTGTTTTCTGAGCGACTGGCTCACATACTCCGTAAGTAACCTACGCAACGCGATCCACTGCCGAATCTCGCGCAGCTGTGTTCCTCACGTGGATATACGGGATTACGGAGAAAGTCGTTAACCCCTTTCGCCAGGAAGACCGGCATTTTATACAATCCTAAAACAAATTGTTTTTTACAAAACTGTAGCAAATGTTTTCTATACAAGACTATAACAAACGTGTTTGGTACTCCCCACAGAGAGCAGCGTGTGACAGCGTTGTTGGTGGCCATACTATCAGGTGCTGCAGTATTCATCACAAATATTCTGAAGGTAAGCCAGTGAATGGATATTAAGTAAAGGTCAATGTACATTTTTACTCACCACTAGGTGCATTGGAAATTCAGTGGCCTCAAAAGAACGAACGAACGAACAAACTTTATTTTCAAATGGTCACAAACTGGGCACGTATGCCCGTTTTACATTCAGCCCTTTCAATCAATCATCTGTCGTACATCGGTTATCTATTGTGCATGTTACATTCACATAATGAAAGAAAAACATTGTCAAATGAAAGTTTTGAACATAAACAATGCATATTACCATGTTTTGAGACAGGCAGGCAGCTAGATACACACGCACACTCACATGCATAAACGAATACATATATACCTGCATACGTACTCTATTAAAGTAACTTCATGATCTGGACTTCGCTGATGGCGATGCCCTCCTGTCTCACACGAAATCAGATGTAAGATAAACTAATCAGGCTTGAAGTAAACAACAGTTACTCTAAAGTTTCATAGAGGAAATACAATGATTATAAATCAAACAAAGGAAGCTTGATCGCTCTTGGTGAAACCTTACTTCAAGTGGTGACATCATACACCTATTTACGTAACAATGTAAACAAAGACAGAGATTGTGTATAGTCTATTTCTGTAATGTTCACATGTTTCTAGGAACCTTAGAACAAACTGAATGACATGAACGCAATACATGCCTTTGATATGCTGTATGTAATCCAGATGCCAGGTGTTTCACCGCTGCATATATTTCATCTATTAACATTTCTGTTGTACAGGTGATTCCGATGCCTGTCCTGTATGGAGTCTTCTTGTACATGGGGTATTCTGCTTTGAGAGGCATGCAGGTAAATAATATAGTGTGTTTTTTTTCTTCTTGGACTACTTTGTAATGTTTATAGGCTTCTGAGATAAATCATACTTTAATCGTATTTGAATATGTCAGATGCATACGTTGGTGTTTTTCGTAATTGCCAACTCAAAGATTTCAGCGCCAGTCTTCAGGCTGACTAACCTGATGATGATGGTCATAATGATGCCACTTAATTAAATAGAAATGTTAATTAGTTCTTGTGATAGTCCATACCTTGCGGCGTCGATGATCGAGTCTGTCCACAGCCATCTGTCTCGTGTGCTGCCAATCATTTCTGATATTAATGTCAGAAATGTCATTGTCTCCATGTCATGATGTCAAATTGTCCAGCACCTTCTCGTGCCTCACTTCCCTTCCAATTGTCCTGTTGTAACGACTTACTCCAGCTTTCCTCTTCTCATGGCATGTCCAAAGAATGCCGACTGTCTTCTTAGGATGCAAGTAACCAGTTCTCTTTGTCAGTTAATAGTAACGAAGGATAATATATCGCCATATGCCATCTTTTGGACAGAAGAACGATATAGTACTGTACTAGGGTCATCGTGTTGTTTTGTTTCACGTATCTTCCAGTTTGCAATGTTCAGTGAGTGACATTATAATACTTGATCATTTTATTGTGTACCATGTTTGGTCTAAATCTGCATTTTGTTTTGCACTGAATCAGTTAACTTCTTACAAGATATCTTCATTACTCTTTCTATCCGTAGTCATAAACGAAAAAAGTGGGTGTTACAGCTAAAGCCTTTGTCATGACACAAACAACAAACATACACCGATAAAACTAGATGAAAATATGTACATGACGTTCCAACAGTTTTATTTTTCAATTTTAAAGTAAGAATGATACAAACGTAGTTGTTGTTGTTGTTTTTGTTTTTTTTCAAATAGGACATTTATTTCAGAATCATCATTATCGCCTTGTGCCATGCCTATTGTGTTCAGGTTTTATCACTCACTTTTTTTATATTCAATGATAGTGACTTATTGCATAAGACTCTTGTCATTTTCTGAAATGAAGCTTTTGCTTGAGCATTTCTACTCTTAATCTATGTCATGCCTATTCCATCTGCTGTTATAACTGTATGTGCTACATAGAACCTGTACTTTTGAATGGATGTGAATCATGGACGATGAGCAGACAAGCTGAAAAACATATTAGAGAAATTAGGCGTAGAACTTGGTGACAACTGGCAAGATTGAAGGGAATAGAACAAGAAGAAGACAGAGAAGTAAATATCTGGATGGCTTGACCATTTGGCATGGTCGGGTCAAGACTACAGAGCTGATCCACGACTCTGGTAATTGTGTAAGATGGCGAAACATGACCGCCCACGCTTACATGCATGACACATGATGATGATGATGTATTTAAATGTATCAACTTGGTTAAATCTTTTCCCTTCGATTGTATCTCGTATGCCTTTGATATAACCATTCTTTCTGTTTTCTTGCATATCAGAATACATAAACATTTAAAATCCGATTATGAATGTTTACTTTTATTGTTTTAATAAATATGAAAACATGCACCGATCGCCACACGTTTCTTATTTCAGTTCATTGATCGTGTTCTGCTGATCTTCATGCCAGTGAAGTACCAACCCGACCACATCTACCTGCGCCATGTTCCCTTGTGGCGAGTGCACATATTCACACTCATCCAGGCAATTTGCCTTATAGCACTGTGGGTGGTGAAAAGTATAAAGGGTGTGTCTATTATCTTCCCCTTACTGGTGAGTATAGCGCATTCTTTCTTTCTTTGCCTTTTTAATTTAAATAGCTCTCTCTCTCTCTCTTTCTCTCTCTCTCTCTCTCTCTCTCTCTCTCTCTCTCTCTCTCTCTCGCTCTCTCTCTCTCTCTCACACACACACACACACACACACACATACACACGCGCGCACATAACACACAGAGTTAAGAATGCTCCACAACAGATACCCACACTCCCGTGTGTTGCCGGAACAATAGGGGGAAGTAATGAATAGTAGAACTATAACCTGCAATGCATGTCGCAAAAGGCGACTAAGGAAGCTATGTCTGTGCGTTAATAGCACCCGAAGGGGAAGCAAAGAATATTAACACGGCAACCTACCAAGCATGTCGTAAAAGACGACTAGGAAGGATTCTGCCTGTGGGTTACCGGGGTCGCAGGGAAAGCAGAGAATTGTAACATGGCACCCTATCAGGGCCGGCTCTGTGGCAAACGAATTACGGACGCAGTTCGTATTCCGGCATACCGCGTTCGAAACACAGCTGTGTTAGTTTTTTATGAACTGGTATGGGTGCCGGTCGTTCAGAAATCAATGGCAAACTACTGAACGTAAACTTGCCCAGGAATCACGAACAGCTAAAATATTATGGGGTTGACTGCAACGTGCGTAAAGGATGTGCAAATAACTAGCTTAACCCTATCAGCATGTCGTAAAAGACGACCAAGGAACCGTTGTACTTAGGGCAGACTATCACGTAGGGGAAACAATTCCAACCAAGCATTAACAAGACACATAAAGAACAAAGAATTACTCGGCATAATCGAGAGGAACGGAAAGTTTTCTAATAATATTGAAAGGATATGGGAGGAAGCTGCAGGGGATCGCAAAAGATAGGACGATTTAGCCTTGTTTGGTTGAGGACCTGTGCCCCAATGGGAGGGGGGAGGAGGGGTTAAGGGGCAGAAAAATAAGAAGGCAGATATTGCCGTTGGGGTGTTAAGTATTAGGTCCTCACAGATTCTTGATAAAAATTATAGATGAGAAAAAGCGTGTCAAAGTGCAATATATCGTAGAACTTATACATTTTTGTTTGTAATCTTTCTGTATGAGGTTTCTACATTTGCGTTTGCGCGTATAAAGTGATGTTTGTAATCTTTTTGTATGAGATTTCTACATTTGCATTTGCACGTATACATTGACGTTTGTAATCTTTCTGTAGGAGGTTTCTACATTTATGTGTGCACATACAAACTAATTTTTTTAATCTTTCTGTATGAGCCACTAAATTAACTAGGAAACATCCTTCTCTGCCAGGTGTTATTCACTGGAGTGGTCAGGAAGATACTCGAGTGTATGTATACACAGGATGAACTCAAGTACCTGGACGATCTCCTTCCTTCCAGCAAAAAAGGAGCAAAACATGACAAGAAGAAATCAATAGAGGACTCAAGTGACAAGGTATGAATGCTCATGACTGTAACGTCGGTTAATTACTATAATGTTTGCTCTATTTTTGGACGGTATGAGTGCTCATGCTCTTAATGTCCGTTATTCACTTTTATTTTTGCACTATTTTTGGAAGTGTTACAAAAATAATATTTACTCCATGCTATTCTCTTATACCCCCTCCATTTTGTGTACGTGTTTCTCTTCTCCCCTCTCTGTCTCTCTCTCTCTCTCTCTCTCTCTCTCTCTCTCTCTCTCTCTCTCTCTCTCTCTCTCTCTCTCTCTCTCTCTCTCCTCTGTGGTGTGTCTCTTTCTCTCTCCTCTCTCTCAGTGTTCGTGCATATTTATAGAGCGACAGCAAATACTGTGGTTCTGACATCTTGTAAAAATGAAGGACAATCAGCTGCTGCTTTGTGCCTCAAATCACAGAGACTGCCTTGTTAGAAGAAATAAAGGACACCTTTTTCACACAAAGGACACTTTTCCACACCCCAAGACGTATTGCGTATGGTGTGCTAACTCCACGTGTTTAGATTAATCAGCTCACAATGGGTGATGCTAGCCGCCTTTGCTGCCCGCCTTTGCTGCCCATGATATTTCGTGGTAGCCATTATAAGCCAGGTTGACCGTAGAGCCCACGTCAATGTTGTTTGAAAGATAGACCCCTCAGGATTCGACCACATGATCACTGAGAAGTCAAAACGGTCAGCGTGACTTGATCACATCACACCTCAACTACTAATTGATCTTTACAAATATGGGGCTAGCACCATATACCCAATACACATCAAGGCGTAAAAAGCGTCCTTTACTTGTCCACAATATAATACTCAACTGTTGAGAAGGGAAGGCAAACCCAGTTCTACAAGTGTTACACTGAAGTTGGATGAGCAGGCCAGACAGGTCCTTCACTTGTCCACAATGACTGAGCTACCGTATAACAGTAGACGGTACTACCTGCTTTCTGTTAGCGCCGAACGTTGGGCGGCGCTTACCAATCCCGTCACCCCACATTGTGCCAACGGCTTCGGGCGGAAGAGCGCAATTGGGAGGCTACAAGCCTTACCCTGGTGCGAGGAAATGCAACCTAAAGACAAAATGTCATGGCAGGGCAGACCAGGCCCTAAGCCTTGGTTGGCGGCTGGTCTAGGATCGAAGCTCCGAAGGCGGACAGTTAGAGCATTGCTTTGCTGATCCGGCAGCTTCTGCAGCTTGTCTTGTTCCATATGTAGAGGTGGTACCTTTCCTCTGGAGTAAACTAGGCAGGCCGAGAGAGGGATCATGCTGCATGGGCAACACATGATCTCTATATTTTAGCCCAGGCTTTGTGCTATGGAGAGGCAATAACTCCATCCCTGGTCTTAACCGGTCTTGGAGTCAAAGCGAGAGGCAACTGTTACGGGTTATAAGTCCCTGTCAATTGGCGTAGACATGAGGCGCCACGCGTTGCCTCTGACGGTGGGAGACACCTACAGATGTCACTGATCAGCTACCGCCCGCCTTAAGCTAGGCAGCCCCCGGCCAGTTGGGTGCTGATCCGTCACAGCCTGCCTGCTTCAATGGGTGCTTGGGGCTGGAACAAAATCTGAATCGCAGGTTGTAAAATCAATGCACCAGGTACTAATAAAAAGAAAAATAGAAACCTCAAGCTACTGCTTGCAGCCTGGAACGTGAGAACCATGTGTCCAGGATTTTTCACTGACTTGACCAATATTGACGATGTGAGAAAAACGGCTGTGATTGGATGCCGAACTCAATCGTCTTAACATTGCCTGCAGGAGACTCGCCTCGCTGAGGAAGGGTCACTCAATGAAAACAATTACATCTTTTTTTGGAAGGGTAGAGAGCAGGCACCAAAAAAAAAGGCAACACGGTGTGGGCTTTGCAGTGAAGAATTCGCTACTGGAAATGATTGAAATTCCAGCAGGAGGAAACGACAGACTATTATCCCTGCGCTTGGCAACATCTTGTGGTTTTGCCACCATTATTACTGCATAAGCACCGACACTCGATTCCTCTGATGATGTGAAGGATTCGTTGTATAAGGAGTTAGACTCCGTGATCAAGGTAGTTCCAAAATCTGACTACATTTATATGCTCGGTGACTCCAATGCTCGTGTGGGCAAGGACTCGAGTTCATGGCCAGTGTGCCCTGGAAAATACAACATCGGTCGCATGAATGAAAATGGGCAAAGGCTGCTGGAGCATTGCACCAGAAGTGACCTATGTATTACAAACTCCTTTTTTAAAACAAAAGGTCACATGGAAACATCCAAGATCCGGCCATTGGCACCAGATGGGCTTCATCATCACACGGAGACAACATCTGAACCATATATCATTGACTCGAAGTTACCACTAGACTGAGACCAAAGAGAATCTACACAGCTAAACGCAAATCTAGCCCCAGGACTAATATTATTAACACTCACGATCCTGAAAAGTGCTTTCAATTTCAACAGCAACTTGAAGACGCTTTCACTGATACACCAGAAAATTGTACAGTAAATGAAAAGTGGGGTCAACTTAAGGAAACTTTTTATGAAACTGCCGTAGGGGTTTACGGCATTGTGGATCATCAGAGGCAGGACTGGTTTGCGGCAAACAGTCAGACTCTGCAGCCCTTGATTGATAAGAAGAAGATAGCTTTCTTAAGAAACAAGGAAAGACCAACGCGTTAACACTCTGAGTGAGCTAAAGCAAGCTAGGAAGGATGTGCAAAAGGCTGCCAGGCAGTGTGCAAATGATTATTGGATCAAATTATGTGAGTCCATTCAAATCGCAAGTGATAAGGGAAACATCAGAAACATGTCTGAAGGAATAAAGAAAGCCTGTGGTCCAATTATCAAAAGAAGTGCACCATTGAAAACCTTGGCTGGAGAAATCATCACTGATAAGAAACAGCAGATGGACAGATGGGTAGAGCACTATTTAGAGCTTTACTCAAGTGAGACGAAACTAGCGGATGATGCCGTCAACGCCATAGAGGCTCTACCACCTCTTGACCACCTGGACACACTTCCCACCATAACAGAAGTTAAGTGTGCTATAAATTAACTTGCATCTGGCAAGGCTCCAGGTAAAGATGGGATTCCAATAGAGGTTATCAGGAGTGGGCAAGACACACTCACTCTAGAGATCCACCAGCTAATAGAGCTATGCTGGCGAGATTCAAGCATCATAACACTGTACAAGAACAAGGGCGATCGGAGAGACTGCAACAACTATAGGGGTATCTCACTTCTGTGTATTGTTGGGAAAGTATTTGCCACAATTGTTCTGCGCAGACTTCAAGTCCTAGGAGATCAAGTCTACCCCGAATCACAATGTGGCTTTCGATAGAACCGGTCTACCATTGATATGATATTCTCATTGCGACAAATGCAAGAAAAATGCCGTGAACAGAATCAACCACTGTTTATTGCCTTCATCGACCTCACAAAGGCATTTGATTTGGTCAGTCGTGAGGGTCTGTTCAAGGCACTAAAGAAGATTGGCTGCCCACCAACTCTTCTGTCCATTGATGAATCGTTCCACACAGGCATGAAGCGTATAATCAAGTTTGATGGTGCAACTTCTGAAGAGTTTGAAATCAAGACTGGAGTTAAGCAAGGTTGTGTACTAGCTCCAACCCTCTTTGGAATATACTTTTCACTTCTACTGAAATATGCCTTTCGTGATCAGGATGATGGTATATACATTCACTCACGCTCAGATGGCGGCCTCTACAATGCTCAGAGATTAAAGGCCAAGACCAAAATTAGGAGGATACTGATCAGAGAGTTGCTTTTTGCAGATGATGCTGCAGTTACGACCCATTCTGAGGAAGAATTACAACGTCTACTATCTGCATTTGCCAGTGCTTGTTCTGAATTTGGTTTAATGATTAGCAAAAAGAAGACACAGATTATGTCACAAGATGCGCATGGGGTACCATCAGTCTTTATTGACGACGCCGAACTATAGATAGTAGACCATTTTACATATCTGGGATCAGAGGTAAATAGCAAATTATCCCCAGATCAGGAAATCAATATCAGGACTAAGGCAGCAACAACAATTAAGAGATTAACAAAAAGAGTCTGGGAGAACAGGAAGTTTACTGCCAAAAGTCCTTGTCTATCAAGCATGTGTCCTTAATACTCTTCTTTATGACAGTGAAACCTGGACAACTTACTCACACCAAGAGAAACGTTTAAACAGCTTTCATATGCGGTGTCTGCGAAGAATACTTGGTATTAAGTGGCAAGACAAATTCACAAATACTGAAGTATTGGAAAGATCAGGTTGTGTAACGGGTTATTCCATGCTCAGTCTTCATAGACTTAGATGGATAGGACATCTTAGGAGGATGGATGATGGTAGAATACAAAAGAACATCTTTTTGGTTAATTACAGATGGGTAAGAGATCTCAGGGTCGGCCTCTACTACGATACAAAGATGTGTGTAAGCGAGACATGATTGATACAGGCATTGATAATGCACATTGGGAGCAAGTCGCAGCTGAACGTGCTGCATGGAGGGCAAACATCAGAAATGGAATAAAGACAAAGGAGAAAATTATTGCAGATAAGTCACACACCGAGCGTGTGAGACGTAAGATGGTGCATGATGGTGGAAATGACCACGTGTTCACATGCACCCTCTGTGAACGAACATTTACAGCGCGAATTGGCCTTATGTAAAAGTTATTATACCTTTTTGAAGCACAAACTATCGTCTGTCAAGACGGCAAGGTGCCAATCATAATAGAATACTATAACTGTTGAAGAGGGAAGGCTAACCTAGTTCTAAAAATGTTGCACTAAAGTTGGATGAGCAGGCCAGACAGGTCCTTTACTTTTCCACAATAGAATACTATATCTGTTGAAGAGGGAAGGCAAACCCAGTTTTAAAAATGTTGCACTAAAGTTGGATGAGCAGGCCAGATAGGTGCAAATATTGCAGTTGCCTTACAAAAGACAGCACGCACAACCATGAATAAGAAGAAAATATTGAATCACAGCTACCCTCGTCGGCAGAGAGACCTCAAAATGCAACTGCACAAGTTATGCGGACTCCATGTCTGTATATCAACTAGGGATTCAACATGGCTGTGACGGGAAGTCACAGCACTAGTCTCTATGCTACAAAACCTCTACTGTTACCATGCATATGATTTCATCATCATCATCATCATCATCATCATCATCATGTGCCTTGTCATCTGACATTGGCGTTCATGTCTCACACAGATCTCGCTCCTTGGTGTTCCAGACAAACTCTACAGTAGATGTTCCTCCCTGCTACTGTCCATCCAGCATTTCTATTTGTCTGCCTGTCACTTCTCCCAGTGATCTTTCCAATCATTATGATGTTTTCCAATGCCTCTCTTCTAATTATAATATGACAACAACGATGTTTGCCTCTTTCTTAAAACTGTATATAATGTTCTACTTTCATTAGCCTCCTCCAGGCAACAGTTGTCAGTTACTCTGGCAGTCCAAGGTTAGCGTAGCATTCCTCACAGGAACCACATCTGTTACTTCCAAGCTCTTACTAACTTGCCCATTATATCATATTATTACACAGCCTTCACATCATCTTCTTTCGTTCATGTTGAAAATCCATGAAAGTTACTCTCAATTCTCCATTCCCCAGATTTCAACAGCCGACTCTGACAGTCATTATGGCAAGTACAATGGAACTAGCAAAGACCTCAATGAGAGCAACATAGACAAGCCAGCCATGATAACTAACAGTGGCAACCCTGCCAATGCCAACCATTTTGCCACTGGAGGCAAAGCTTCATTCTATATGAATGACGAAAATCATGAACACAATGAAATGCCTCCAGCATATGACAATAAGGGTTTTGATACCAAATTGTGATTGCCCAGTTCGCTAAATTTGTCCCGACTACTGTTATAACATTTTGTTGATGTAATTACATAATTTTTTGTTTTTAACAGCTAATTAAGATATCTTGTAGAACATGTCCACAGCAATTGCTTGAGCGGACATAATTAAGCATATGAAACAAAGCACTATATACTTAGCTTTTCAGTATAGACATATGCATTTGGTTCTTGGTGATACAGTATTCTTCTTCTTCATTTACCTTCAAGCGTCTGCATGAATATATCCAAAGAAAGCAGCAGTCAACTTGAGCTTGTTGACATCTCCATAAAATATGTCTTCTAGTGGATCTGGTGTAGAATTGATATCATTGTACTGTAGGCAAATTAACAGATCTTCAATCCAAATAAGAAAGTGCTCTGGCTGTAGTTCTTGTTAGCATGCTGGTTGTAAATACTTTGGATTCATTCCCTCATACCTATCTCTCTCTCTCTCTCTCTCTCTCTCTCTCTGTGATAAGACTTCACATAAATCAAGCATTCTTAAGCAGGTTTTTCACCTGTTACCTTGCCTACCTTCAGAAATCAGTAGTGAATAGTCTTCAAAATGTCCCCATTATCCATGCCTTCAGAAATCAGTCATTGGTAGTCTTCAAAATGTCCCCATTATCCATACCTTCAGAAATCAGCTGTGGATAGTCTTCAAAATTCCTCCATCTATTATCCATAGTGTTCCCACCACTTATACTCCTCTAAATAAGTGGATCAGCTTACTCAAGTTTCTTGGACTCAGCATAACCCAGACAATAGATTGGTGAAATCTCTTATGAGAGCAACATATTTATGCTATACCATGGCGAAGGGGATATGAACACAATTCGTAATGAAAACTTGCCAAGAAATCACGAACCACCAAAAAATGCTGGGGCTGACTGAAACATCATGTAAAGGATATACAACTAACTAACCCACTCATTCCACATCCATCTCACTGTATATTAGTAACAAGTTTGTTTCGTTTCTGATTTTTGGTAAGAAGACAAATGACATTATACTTCTGAGAATATTTTGTATTAATAATTTCATTCAGGTGTCTGTAATCTTGCTTTTTATAATTGATTGTAGGGATTTCACAACTTCATCATAACTTACATTTCTGTATGTCTATGGTCTTAGTCTTTCTTGTTGTTCTTTCAAAAACTGGTTCATTTATTTTAATAACAATGTTGTTATACCGTTTTAAACCATGGGCCAATAATTTCTGTATATTAGTATATTTTACCCTTGTGTTATCAGGGTCTTTAAGAGAAGCAAGGAATAGTAACACTGTAACCTACCAGGCATGTCATAAGGGACAACTAAGGAGGGTTGGTGTGAGACCAGCTACCTCATCCTGGAGAAATCCAACCAATTATGACTAGGTCTACACAGGGCTTTGTGTCAGTTGGTAAAGGGCTTATGCTCCATTGGAAATAGAAAGCAGCAGAAGAAGAATTCTTGCATTTACCTCCAGATAATTTACGTACAATCTGAATGAAAACTGCTGACCTGTATACCGTTAATGTCCTCCTTGTCCACTTGTATGAAAACACTCACAGAACACACAACCTATATATGTCCACTTTACATTATATACCCATGCCCGTGGTTCAGGGACAGTAAACACGTTTCACAATTCCCCGACATTCTGAGTCAAGAGTTTGAAATCAGCCGAAAGCAATCTGGAAGCCTTGCGTTGATTCTGATAGTATGAGCATCTGTCATTCAGAAAGCAATAGCAAACTGACTGACTGACTGGCACCTTGCTGTCTTGACAGACGATAGATTGTAAAATGGAGTTATACCTCTCCATAACACACAGCCTGGGCTGAATATAGAGACTATGTGTTGCCCATGCATTACGATCCCTCTCTCAGCCTGCCTAGTTTATTCCAGAGGAAAGGTAACACTGGAAAAGCTGCCAGATCAGCAAAGCAATGCTCTAACTGTCCGCCTGTCGGAGTTTCCATCCTAGACCAGTTGCCGATCACGACTTGGGGCCTGGTCTGCCCTGTCCTCGCACTAGGGTAAGAATTGTACCTTCTCAATTGCACTCCTCTGCCTAAGCTGTTGGCACAATGTGAGATATTGGGTTTAGTGAGCGCCGCCCAACATTTGGTGCTAACAGAAAGTACGTAGTGCCATCTACTCAATGGCAAACTACTGAACGTTAAAATGTCCTTATAAATCACAAACAGCCAAAATATGTTGGGGTTAACTGCAACATCCTGTAAAGGACATGCAACTAACTTTTTACATTATACGACTTAATCTGTCATAATTAGCAGTGGAGGTGTACAATATTTTCCATTACAGACAGTTAATCTTCTACTGATATTCCATGATGGGGTTCTAGAGAAACATTTCAAAATATGGCTATAACAGTGCCAAATTATGGCTTTCTTTCTTTCATGTATAAATCAAATGCTACTTGTATATTGGTGCTGTGAGTTGAAAGGTTATTTTTGTTTTTCTGCCGATCAGTGTTGACCGCTAACTGCACGGAACATGTACATATATTTATAACTACTTTAAATGTATATAACAGATACTAACACAGGAGTCTGAAAATTACAAAGGAATGTAACTTTTCTATTACATTGTTTGATTAATTCAACACTCATAATTCCACATATATGCATATATACTGCACGCTCATTCTATACAACATATGTTAGCGCCCACATGGGGAATGCTAACCCGGTTATCAAATGCAGAGAAGTAGTCAGTTGTGTCGGTCACAGGATGCCAATGTGGCAGCTCTATGTACACAGGCACAATGCTATTACATTCAAAATAAACAAAAATTATTGGGAGAATAAAGAAGAAGAAGAGGACAAGGATATGTCAGCAGAACCCTAACAATGAACTATTATCTGTATATGACAGCTCTAGGAATGACTTAGGGGTGCAACCTCTGCATCTAACACAACAAGTATTGGTTCCAATCCCCACTGTGAATGATGATTACAAGATAAGGAACCTGAGAAAGTCACATGAGCAAAGCTGAGGGTCTCTTCTCTTGCCATGAGATGTATTGAGTATGTGGTGCTAGCATCATATTTTTAGAACTGGCACTCAATGAGTGATGTGGACAATATCATGCCAGCTGCTTTTACTTCACAGAAAATGTCCTGGTACCCATGCTTACGGGAGCCAGGAGCATTGATTAATAAACAAAATTCACACCTCAAAGGGTATTTGAACACATTATCACCAGGCGGGCAGACAAACACGCTGGTTGCAGCGCTTCCATTGCTCCCCAGGCAAGGAGTCGTAATCTCCTAGTAGGTCAGCATGGTCGACTGGATAATGTATATTCTTAAACATCCAGTGTGCTGATGCCAAGGTATGGGCTTTAACCCCTACACCGGACAGTTGGACTAAAATGTTGACCTAACTTCCTTAACTTGGTGACGCAAATTACAAGCATCTCTGAAGTTGGAGTGGGTTCGCCTTATGGCGAGGGACACTGTTATTAGAGAAAGCTAATCCACACGCAATATTCAGTCCAGCACTATTAGAAGTAGTGAGTATGGACTACGCTTGAGTTCAAAGCAAGTGAATGCAAAACAAAACAAAAGAAAACAAATATGTCCGCTAACTTCTGGGACATTGAATCAAGTTATCGGCCTTCTTGGATAAATACCAGAAGTAGGCGGTCCTGTCCTGTTTGCATGCTGTGTATACAGAGATCTCTTGACTGTTCCATGCCATGTATTGGAAATCCTGACTTATACAGCCTTGGTGTAGGTTTGGAAATCTTGACCCACCCTTCATGCTGTTATATTGGAAATCCTGACCCATCCTTCATGCTGTTATATTGGAAATCCTGACCCATCCTTCATTCTGTTATATTGGAAATCCTGACCCATCCTTCATTCTGTTATACTGGAAATTCTGACCTATACTTCATTCTGTTATATTGGAAATCCTGACCTATCCTTCATTCTGTTATATTAGAAATGCTGACCTATCCTTCGTGCTGTTACAGTGGAAATAATTACCTATTCTTCATGCTGTTATCGTGGAAATCCTGACCTACCCTTCATGCTGTTATATTGGAAATCCTGACCTATCCTTTATGCTGTTATATTGGAAATCCTGACCTATCCTTCATGCTGTTATATTGGAATTTCTGACTTATACAGTCATGCTGTTTTATTGGAAATCATGACCCATCCTTCACACTGTTATATTGGAAATCCTACAGTTACATAGCTGGACTGGGAATCCTGGCTTATCTATCAGACTGTTGTTGTATTATAAATCCTGACACATATATCAGATTTGTTGTATTGTAAATCCTGCTTGTTTTGGAAATCCTTACTTATCTATCAGACATGTTGTATTGGAAATCTTGCTTGTATTGGAAATCTTCTCACATTTATCAGACTTACTGTAGTGGAAATCCTCTCACATTTATCAGATTTGTTGTATTGGAAATCCTCTCAGATTTATCAGACTTGTATTAGAAATCCTGTAATATCTAAATGACTTGTTGTATTGGAAATCCTAACCTATCTATCAGACTTGCTACATTAGAAATCATGACCTACCAATGAGGCTGTTGTTGTATTAGAGACTTAAAATTATACATTCAAGGATTCAACAAATGTTTCATCATCTCCTAGGTGTAGAGCTCAGAAAGTGGAATCATAATCCCATGTTAACTCTTATTGTCATGACTGTTCTTAAGGTGGTTGTTAATCATGAACTACTGTTGATTTGTTTGTGAAATATTATCTTACTTAGATTAATGATGAGAACTAACTTGTTCAAACAAACGTTTCATATGAAATTTGTATTAAGTATATACATGTGTGTGCACTGTCTTGTGACATGTTCCTGAATCATCTTAAATAACTCATTTTTTTTTTTCTCCACCATACGATACAAGAGGTTGTTGAAAAAATATGCATTTGTCTGGCATGTTTTGCTGCATCTCTTTAAGTGCACACTGAATTTATATATAATATAAAATTAATAGATAATAATATTTTGGCTGAAATACACAACACACATAGTCACTGATATTGCTTGGCTGTGGAACATTTGTTATCCCCGTGATAATCGCAGATTCATTATAAAGTCTTTCTGTCTGCACAACATTGGTTTTTAACACCTAATAGATGAAGCCTCAGCATGTTTGGGTAACTGCCTTGTTCACCTTCGCAGTATTTTGTGTACTAGAGATGGACATTCCCTGTTTAGTTGGATATTACCCCTATTTTGCTTATGTAGTTTAGCCAGTCAGCTAAGAATGTTGCCTGTGATGTGGCTACCTGCATACACAAGTGGTATTTTGTGGAGCTAAGTAAAGAGATGGGAACCAAAAAAGGATCCTGGTTTATCCCTGAAGATATGGTTGTCACTTCCCATACAGTACATACAACATATAAAACACCTTTACTTTGTTAATTTTAAGATTGCAATTTAACAGGTGTTGACAGATAATCAAGGTTGGTATTTTATGGCCTTGCAACTGCACAGGGTGTCCTGAAGATTTACTTGCAAATAGGCTGTGACAACAAGGAAGATCAGGGGTGATAGAGAAATAGATCAAAAGAGGGCACAAATGATACAGTTGTTGGCAAAGTATACAGAAGCCGATCAGCAGTCAAACTTATCAAGACCGCATAAGACAGATGTTTGTGGGAGGACATGATCACCTGTGACACTGAACATAACTCTTGATGATCTAAACAATATTACATAACTAAACCTTCATGATATTCCTTGCCTAGACATTCCATAATGAAGAGTAATTATGTTTACAAGCAACTAATGTGTTTAACTGACAAGTTTGTGTTTAAAAAGACATCAACACTATATACACGTTATTATTTGGTGCAGCATATAATATAGAATTTATCTTGATTTCAAACACGTCTTCACTGTCTGGCAACCAACACTTAACCACTTTCAAAGCGGTCAGGTTTTCAGTTTTTTGTGTGTGCTAACTTGAATTATCTTGTGTAAAAAAAAATTATGTTATTCAAATATAAGTTTCTTAAAATGAAATAATAGTTGAATATTTACTGAACAAATTTAAATCACTAGTTTTATATACCTAAATATACTTTTTTTAAACTATTGTTATTATGTCATTTGTTAACTATTATTCTGCGAATACAAACGGTTTTTGTCTTCCCATAATATTTATAATCGGTCCTAAAATAGGATATAAATGAGCCAACAATTAAATCAAAATCATTTTCATCGTGCAATTTACAGAAGAAAATAAAATATAAATCCGAAGATTGGTGATAAGAAAAGACAACTCTAAGATAGCAGAAGACAAACTGACATAAAAGAAGACAATTATTTGTAGGTAAAGGTGGTTATATAGCAGATACTGCCAGTGAAGTGTGAAGCTATAGCAGATACTGCCAGTGAGGTTTGAAGAGTTAGACCTGTATTTATTCTAGGCCATGACATGAGGTAGAGGAGGGTAGGCCAGTTCCTTTCATTATCATATTTCCCTAGTAGAAAATTATGTGAATGGTCTGGTAACAATTTAATCAGGCTGGGTCGACCCCAGGGCTGTATTGTCAGAAAGAACAATTCTGTGTCTGCTGGGGACTGAACCCACACCACTGCCTTGGCAGGCAAGTGTGCTAACAACTTTTGCCACCGTGGCTTTGGAATTGTTTGTATGCACCAATTATAAATTTTGTGAGTGGAATAAACTACAAGTTAAACATGGGACTGGGGTTTCTAAAATGCACGTAAATACTTCACAACAAAACAATGAAACTACAACAAGAACATTAAGTTCAGCAAAGCATATAAATACAAGTATCAGTCAATCAAGCACAAATTTATCTTTAATTGTATATTCAAAAGTAACTGTTGTTTACAGTAATGTTCATAGTGTCATTACAGCAATCCAATGAAACTGATTTTGAGGACATCAGACACTCACCTAACACCAACACATGAGATTGTTAACCTAAAATTTGAGGAAACAACACTGTTGGGGACTAACCCAAGCTTCAATGATGAAAAAAAAAATAAAGATATGTATTCTCGTTAAAGGCATTTATTTATATATTTATGCATTTTTTCTCAACATGTCTTTCTTGTGAGTCAGTAAGCAAAACTGTAGGCTATCATATTTTTATTATACATTCTGGCAGAATATTGTTTTATTAAATGTTTGAATTTTGCACTCTTATATGATCTTCGGTAACCATATTAATCTCTGTTATTTCTGAAAATGTTATTCAAACTATTATGTGGTATCATTACATGTTATGGTTGCTAATTATACTCGACATACAAAATCAGTTGATATGTTCACACACTTTAGGTATTATTGTGGCACATCCAAGGGTTTGTATTTGTTAAGCAGCAATGTAGCTGGCCTGTCAGCGAAGTTGATCAGGAACTATGCTGATAATGTCATGAGCAGTCAGACGAGGATTTGACACCTGCTAAGTGAGGGGAAGACTGACCACCTATCCTCCATTCAGGAATACAAAATATAATTGCCCTATTACATTACAGAGCCCTAGCAGGAAACTGCTTTGGGAAAGACAGTGTGTGTATATTATATATTGTAATTACCACAGGATAAAAAAGAAGTTCTACACTGGCAGTCTGTTACCTGTTACATTACTTTAAGCTATCATAAACCAAAAATGTTTTCATGTGAATTTACTTGATAATGACTGTTTATTTTTAATATGTGGAAATGAAGCAACAATTGTATGAATGTAAATATCAAGGCGCTGCACTTTTAGTTACATGTATTCAGATGTATTATACCAGAATTGTTAACAATATTGTTGAAATAAATTTCTGAATTCACAAATTTGTTACTGTGTTATTATTAATTTGACAAATATATTTACAATATTATTATATTAACCATTCTACTTGTAAATTATGCACAATGTGTATGCACACCTTGGTGTGTGTGTAAACATATCCTTCCTAAATTAAAATAAGACTATCTTTAGGAAGAAAAAGTGACACTACCAATTATTACTGGTTAATGTAGAATCTACATTATAACCACCCAAGTAAGCTCATGGATGCCTCTCCCACCAAACGTTGTTTGATGCAGATGCTGATAGTTTCAGTAACAAAGATTGTAAGCATCTTGAATTTGTCCTTTCAAATGTCCCCTCTCTGCAAAAACCACACTAAAATCCATAATGAAACATCATTCCACATGTTGCTGTGTCTACACTCATTAGTCAGTTATAGTCAGTTTCTTTTCAGTCAACAGTGATCTATCTTATGGTAAAGTAGTGGATGGGAAATTGATAATAAACCAGTGATAAATCAAAAGCAAATACTGTTCAACTTTATGGGATGCTGGCACAACTGTGCTTAGTACATGAACGTAACTGGATGAGTGTGATCTTATAGAATCTTATAAACAGGATATGTGTTCTGTGTTGTTACTTTCAGAGTTAAGCATGAAAGATAACTATTACAGTAAACATTCAGACACCATTTTTGACTAGGATTGTCAAAGATTGTGCTTTTGAAAATCCCAGGTGCCTAAAGTTAAAGTGGAAGAGATCAAAAGCCGTACCTCTGAAGATACTGATTAGTGGAATACACAACTGTCAATGGTGAATGATTAGTGAAATACATAACTATCCGCTATCAGTTATCAATGTGGTTTTAATCATAAGAGATCATTTGCCATCTTGACAATGAATGCTAGCTGCAATGGATGTCTAGCTTATTGCCTCTCCCCATGAAGGCACAACTCCAGTCCATCTATTGATGTTATTTTGTGATTATGACAAGTTACAAAAGCAAAGCACTAACAATGCAAGAAGAAAAGACTGCAGATAGCTCCAAAATGCACTTTTCAGCAATTAAAAGTGAAATGTTAATAAATTCAGAAACTTTTTTTAAAAAAAGAACAGAGATTATATGACCATGCCAAAATATTGGAAACCGCTAACAATTCAGGATAAAGTATCTAAAATTGGTTGTGGTATATTGCTTTTCTAAAATGTTACTTTAAAAGTGTTTAAAAAATAACAGTGCAGGCTGCTGCCTGTGGAGCATAGGGGTACAGTTACAGAGTTAGAGCATTACACTCTGATTTAAAATAAAAACCAGTTTACAAATATCAAACACGAGTTCAAAGATGCCATACTGAACATTCCAGACAGAATAAACTTGTTCACTTCCATTTGTGTAAATGTGTAAAAGTAGACTCAGAAATAGCAACAAAACTAATAAAGCCTAATACTAGATAGTGTGGCCAATTTGAACAGCCATCAAATCTAATTTAAATGTTATGGCACATCCCTCCTCAAGTGTGACTACCAGCTAATTACTGTCCACACTGCCCAAAGATCTTTCGGGTGTGTATCAGCCTCAACAGTCACCTTCATTTTAACCATCATTGAATCTCATTGGATAATGAGTGGACTTCATTATTTGTGATGGACGAACAACAATACAGATATTACAGGGTGAATCAGTTAAGAATGATGCAGCTTGTTTGGAAACTGAAATTATGTAATCTCATACATTGATAGGATATATCCATTTAGATAATATGGACAATACTTGGCTACTCTGCATAACCTTGCAGTATCTAAGAAATTAGAAAGGTATGCTAGTGCAGTGGTCAGCATGCTTGCCTACTGCTCTTATCACCGTCTCTTCAAATCCCCTTCAAGATGGTGAATTTGTTCTTATTGACCTAGTGTCCCTGACTAAAATGAGTACCAGGCAATTTGTGTTAAAGTAACAGCAGCTGGCATGATAGTGACCACATCACCCAGCAAGTGTTGATTAGTGTAAAATTATGGGCTAGTACCATAAACCCAAAACCCCTCATGAAGTAAAAAGGGGTCTTTTAAAAATTTCCTTTGTTTATATATATTAGTAAATTCTATTGATTCTAAACTCTGTATGAGTTATATAGGGTGTATTTTTAATGACTGTGCAGTGTTTGAAAATTTTTCTAGTTCAAATTTTGTATTCACCCTCTGTAAAGTTCATGCAACATAATAAGTAAATACAAAACTTGGATCTGCAATATTTTCAAACACTGCACAGTAATTAAAAACACACCCTGTACATTCAAGTGTACTGCCATGTAATATACCTCCACACTTATATTTAATTTGCAGATAGTGTCCGTGCATTATATTTCATTTAATAGGCCTCGGAAGAAGGATCAAGTTCCAAATAATATTAAGTGACAATCAAAACGATAGACACGTTGAAAAATGTAGCATTTCCAGTAAACAATGGGTTAAACTGTATCCATGTGTTACCATATAATAAGAGAATAAGAGAAAGCAAACAGCACCACTGTAACCTACCATCCATCCATCATGTGCCATGCCGGTAAGCGTGGGCGGTCATGTTCTGCCATCTCACTCGATCACCAGAGTTATGGATCAGCTCCGTGTTTCTGTCTCGACCATGCCACAAGGCCAAGCCATCCAGGTACTTGCTTCTAGGTCTTCCCCTTGGTCTGTTCCCCTCGATCTTACCAGTTGTCACCAAATTCCATGCATATACCATGCATATCATAAAAGGTGACCAAGGAGGGTTGGCATGAGATTGGATACTTCATTCCATGGACGGCTTTAACTGCAAACTCCAACCAATCATGAGCAGGTCTACAAAGGGCTTGGCTTGAGATGGATGAGAGCCTAAGCCCCATTGGCAGATAAAAGGCAGAGGAAGAAGAAGAAAAAATGGCCAATGATGTCACAATGATACACAGGTTTCACATTGGCCAAGACATTGGGGGAGTTTTACAGGGTTCAGATTCAATGCATCAGGCTTAGATAGAACTCAAGTCTTCCAGAGTATTCACAAGTAAGCAAAAAATTGACCAATAAAATTTACTTATGGCAGCCAACCAACCAGTAAAATTGATTTATAGCAGCAACCAACCAACCAGTACAATTGATTTATGGTAGTCAACCAACCAGTAAAAATGATTTACAGCAGCCAACCAACTAGTAAAATTGTTTCACAGCAACCAACTAACCAGGAAAATTGATTTATAGCAACCAACCAGTAAAATTGATTTACAGCAACCAACCAGTAAAATTGATTTATAGCAACCAACCAGTAAAACTGATTTATAGCAACCAACCAATGAAATTGATTTATAATACAATATCATGGTTTGTTACAATAAAAAAGACTATACAGCCACATGCTGTGGTACACTGACAAATGTTTATTTTATGGGAGACAGTTTTATTGTACAGGAGACAGTTTTCAATGTGGACTCATAACATGTCTACATTTCAAGGAAAAATAAACACACGCGGTATAGCTGGTACAAGATTCTCAAAAGACAGGCATGAAGTTCATTAAGTTTGTGTAAAATGCTGCAAAGGCAGCAACCAGTTATGGCTTCTCGTTATAATTTACAAGAGTGTAGCATACACACAGGACCCCTGTCATATTTGCCTTATCTGAGAGTGTAGCATACACAGGACCCTGACCTATTTGCCTTATTTGAGAGTGTAGCATACACAGGTCCCCTGACCTATTTGCCTTATCTGAGAGTGTAGCATACACAGGTCCCCTGACCTATTTGCCTTATCTGAGAGTGTAGCATACACAGGTCCCCTGACCTATTTGCCTTATCTGAGAGTGTAGCATACACACAGGACCCCTGACTTGTTTGCCTTATCTGAGAGTGTAGCATACACAGGATCCCAGACATATTTGCCTTATCTGAGAGTGTAGCATACACAGGATCCCAGACATATTTGCCTTATCTTAGAGTGTAGTATACACACAGGACCGCTGACTTGTTTGCCTTATCTGAGTGTAGCATACACACAGGACCCCTGACCTATTTGCCTTATCTGAGAGTGTAGCATACACATCTGTCACTCTTCCAGCTAAAGGTGGACACCATCCTATCCTATCCTAAATATAAACACCTATAAATTCTACTCACTGCTTGTGAAACAAATGCAAAATATCAAAAATTCATTTGTTTTCAAAATACATAAATCAACACCACATTCATGCAGTTAGATACAACATTAATGTCAACCATACATACAATCTGAATGTATATAATTAAGAATATTGAGAAAAATTAGTATACATATAAACAAAAAACAATACAATTTAAAACAGCATGAAGTAGAAACAATTATAACACAGTGGATATCATCTCAAATTACATGAAAATTACCAGCAATGAGAACAGTTAACAATACTGTGATGTGCCTTTCTACATAATAATTTATACAAAAACTTCACTATTAGAGGACACAAAGATATAGTGTAGATTTTCTGAATTGTTTATTTACTGTTAAAGATTAGGGGTAAATTTATTTAAATGGTTGTCATCATAAAATTTCATTGATATTCATCATCATCATCATCATCATCATCATGTACCATGCCGGTAAGCGTGGGCGGCCATGTTGCGCCATCTTACATAATCACCAGAGTCGTGGATCATCTCTGTATTCTTGTTTCAACAATGCCATGTGGTCAAACCATCCAGATATTAATTTACTTCTCTGCCTTCCCCTTGTTCCTCTACCCTCAATCTTGCCAGTTGTAACCAAGTTCTCTAGTTTATTTCTTCTCATAACATGCCCAAAAATAACGTGACTGTCTGCGTCTAAATTCTCTAATCAGTTTGCGGTCTTCATTTGTCTCCTGTACAACTTGCTCATTGATATTACTAGTGGTAATAAAGGTAAATTAAAAGTAGTCCCCTTGCAGACACTACCATTGGGATGTGATGTATTATGCCTTCAAATACTCTAGACTAAATCATATGAGATGGGATGGAAAAACATCTGAAAAGGAGTAAATTAAACATAAGAGTACTGAGAAAACACCAGACATGGAAAAATTAAACACCAGAGTTCTGAGAAAACACAAGAAAGGAAAGAGGAAATTACAAAATGTGTGTAAAAAGTTGTGAAAATACTTTTAAAAACTGAGAAGTAATTAGGCACACATGAGTTTGAAATAAATACACAATACTCTGATAAAACTACCTACCATGAATGGCATTACTCACTTTAAAATCAACACTATAATTACAGGATACTGTACAATTCTAGTGCCAATGGGAGGAATTTTCTAGGCTTAGAAATAAAGATATCTTGTCCAAGCAGTCACCTGCATTTCACCTCTGATAGACAAACATCTCTTCCTAAATAAGGGGTTCAACCCATATCCCATAATGACTCATTAGCTGTCAAACCGACATCTACTGCCTATAGTACCTTGCAGTGTAGGACATCTTGTCTACATCTTGAGAGTGTAGCATACACATCTGTCACTCTTTCAGTTAAAGATTGACACCATCTGGCTAGTGCAGTCACTGCAAGCTGTACAGGTTAGGGTTTTCTTTTTGCCCCGGCAAACAAAAAACCATACCTACCAAGGATTCAAACCCAGGTCTCCCAATGGGGAGCCCAGCATTCTAGCCACTTTACCAACCTCTCCTTGACTCCTTGGCAATACGTAATAATGGAGATAATCAAGCTTAAAAACAGCACAAACATAACAGAGCTCTTGTGCTGAGAAATCTTGCTTATGATCTATACACATTTACCAACTTCCCATCTTTATATTTGATGCCTCTCATTTCATGCCTTTCAAACATGTCTTCACCAACGTCAGAATGTATAAATCAAATCCAAGTCTACATTTTAAAACTCTGTTGGCTCATGTGATGTAGACACAAATCCTTTGCTGTAACAGGAGATTACAACCCGTCTCATAAAAACTCATTAACAATGTATAATAATGGAAATGATCAAATTTAAATTATACACATAAAGACTCATATGCAGGAAGGCAATCACAGAAGAGGATTAGTGGAAAGCTTAGGGAAGCTGGGAAAATAATACAAACATTAACATACATTAATATACAGGCACATCAGTGGTAAACCATCAAATATATTTCAAAAATTATGCATAAACAGCTTGGAGACTACATATGGAAGCACACAAGCCCCAAATATTGATGGCATGCTAATTGATAATACTGATCATTACGATAGCTGTACACATGAACTTTTCTAGTGAAATCACATGTCTGTATTTTGAATCACTCAGATGTAATAATTGTCTTCGACTTTGCTGTAACGATCTTAACATTTTTAAAGTTTCAGTGACAAGAAAACTATGTTTAGCTCCAAATGTCCCAGTGTTACTAGCTTAATGGATGGTCTTCAGTACAAAAGAGCTGGCATGTTCATGGCATAGTTCTGTTTCCATTTTCCTCCAGTGAACTTTTTTGTTTAACTGCATTAAAGCTTTCATGTTTGAACTAACTGAAGATCTCAATTACTGCTGAACTTATCTGAAAATGTTTCTTTTAATCATCATAGTAGCAGTTTGTATTGTTTCAAGTCAGTTTCATTTTTTTGCAATTTGTTGTCAAAATAAAGTTCATTTGCAATTAAACAAATCATTACATTTCTATTCTGTTTATTGTCATTATCATGCATTAATTTCTTTGCAGAGCATCTCTCTCATCATGACCCAGCAAAAGTGTATATTCTATTAGGAAACCATTTTAAAGGGAAAGGTGCAGATGAAAACTTTTAAAGTGGCAATCAGTTAACTATTACTACGGTCGTAAAATTAATTACAACTCTGGTAATTTTTCTCCATAGATAAAAATCATTCATGATTTTCATGCACTGAGTTTATTACTTGTTGATATCAATGGATGTTTGTGTGTGTGTGTCTGTGTGTAAACATGTATATATCAATAACTAATTGATGAAATTGATATTGAAGCCTGGAGATCTTAATATTATCTCTCAATTAATGAATTTATTATTAAATGTGTTTGTTATCAAGTGATTCAACATATTTTGTTCTTCTTCTTCTGCGTTCATCCGGATTTTTTTTTCCGGATGTGACTGCGTTGTGCCTGTTTACAGCAGAGCTGCGTTCTTGCGCCGTTAGGCCGACACATCCGACTTCTGTGGGCAGTTGTTGACCGGGTTAACCTTCCCGGGGATATTTTGTTATATAAGCACATTTGGAAATGTTTCCACCTACTTATTCTTTATGCCTCTCATATTATGCTAATGCAACATGTCTTCGACAATGTCTGAATATATAAATGAAACCTAAATCCATATTTAAAATTTCTACTGGCTCAATAGAATTGTACCACTCATAATTATATCAGCATGCTTCCTTCCCTTTTAATCCTATCATATATGACCAAACTCATCATTGTCATTTTCTCCTAAAGATCACTGTTTAATCTACCCCTTACTTTCTTCAACTGTGTGGCTAGTAAGGCAATTTGTAATTTAATTTTTTGAGTTGACATCACAGCACTCAGGACATTTCCATATGTGCTCCGTCCTCATCTTCGACAGAGTCCCAATGCTAATGGTACTAGTAGCAGTATTATTATGTGTTCATTTGGCCTTTCCTTGGAGTCCTGCCTGACTGTCGCCCAGATCCTCTGGTCACTTCCTGTAGCATCATTATCACCAGGCCGTGGTGATCTTTGTTCTTCTGCACTACAAATACACAATCCCAAAGGGTTTTTGTTGAGTGATTCCTGTAATGGGTACTCCTTTTTGGCACTTATTTTGAGTTACACACATGCCATATTTATCCTCATTCTATCCTCCATGGTGTGGAAATCTAGATGAAACTTCATCACCACACAGGGTGCATTCTCTAGTAGACTCATCAGCACACTGTGAATTCTCTAGTGCACTAAACACCACACAGGGTGTATTCTCTAGTGCACTAAACACCACACAGGGTGTATTCTCTAGTGCACTAAACACCACACACGGTGTATTTTCTAGTGCACTAAACACCACACAGGGTGTATTCTCTAGTGCAGTAAACACCATACAGGGGTGTATTCTCTAGTGCACAAAACACCACATGGTGTATTCTCTAGTGCACTCAACATCACACAGGGTGTATTCTCTAGTGCACTAAACACCACAGGGGTGTATTCTCTAGTGCACTAAACACCACATAGGGTGTATTCTCAAGTGCACTAAACACCACACAGGGTGTATTCTCTAGTGCACTCAACACCACACAGTGTATTCTCTAGTGCAGTAAACACCATACAGGGGTGTATTCTCTAGTGCACAAAACACCACACGGTGTATTCTCTAGTGCACTCAACATCACACAGGGTGTATTCTCTAGTGCATTAAACACCACACAGGGGTGTATTCTCTAGTGCAATAAACACCACATAGGGTGTATTCTCTAGTGCACTAAACACCATACAGGGTGTATTCTCTAGTGCACACAACACCACACAGGGTGTATTCTCTAGTGCACTTAACACTACACAGGGTGCATTATCTATCGCACTCAACACCACATAGGGTGTATTATCTAGTGCACTCAAAACCATGCAGGGTGTATTCTCTAGTGCACACAACACCACACAGGATGTATTCTCTAGTGCACTTAACACCACATAGGGTGTATTATCTAGTGCACTCAAAACCAAGCAGGGTGTATTCTCTAGTGCACTCTACACCACACAGGGTGTATTCTCTAGTGCACTCAACACCATATAGGGTGTATTCTCTAGTGCACTAAACACCACCGGGTGTATTATATAGTGCACTAAACACCACACGGGTGTATTCTCTAGTGCACTCAACACCATACAGAGTGTATTCTCTAGTTCACTAAACACCACACTGTGTATTCTCTAGTGCACTCAACATCACGCAGGGTGTATTCTATAGTGCACTCAAAACTACACAGGGTATATTCTGTAGTGCACTCAACGATGATGCATGCAGCTTCATTTTGTATTCTTTCGTCTCACAACTTGCATCTGGCTGGCAATGAATATGACCAGCACCCTTGGTTGAGAGGACCAGTGCCTGCTGCAGAATAACAAGTAGACACTGCTTAATGTTGGCGGTCGCCGTTACACTCACTGACGCCAGACCTTTGCAACCTTTATTAATAACAACCTGGATATGATCTTTCATGCGAAGGCTGCACCCAGGTATTTCACAGAGTTGGTTCTGATAATCTTATCTCCTGTCAGTCCTATATATTTCAGTTGTTTTAGCGATATGTAGCGTTAGAACATAATACCATAGAAATATAAAACTTTTAAATTTTCCATATAAGTGATTAATGATTCAACACTTTAGATAAATCACTAACATGTGGCCATTAACTGATTCACTGCCAAACAAAAAGTAGGTTTAGACCAAATATGGCACACAATCAAATGAACAAGTAGTATAATGTTCACTGAGCATTGCCACTGTGGAAGATACATGAAGCATAACAAATAACATGATGACCCTAGTATGGCCATACATCGTCCTTCTGTCCAAACGGGAGGTCACATTTGTCGATATATTATCCTTCTGCACTCAATCAGTTCAGATGTTTTACATGTTGAAAGGTTAATTTGTCTGAATTTCTGCCAGCTGAAATTTCAGTAGTATGACTTCATTATCATCAAACTGAACCAAACAGAACATGCAATTATAATACAGTATAATATGGGTAAGAGATATGTTAAAATATAAACAACATAATTTACCCATCTTCATCATCACAGTGACTAGAGCGTCACACAAGTAACTGAGAATTACAGATCTGATAAAACCAAACATAAACATCAAAATCATCACAAAACTCAACATCATTAATATTAGAGAAATATAATACAGATAATACAGGAACACTGTACGAACGCTGTCTGTATTCAATGAGTACATGCCATGCATTAACATGAATAGTAAGAATAACTATCTTAAACTGCAAACAATGCCACAATCACAAAATATATGAGTTATTATTGTGAAGACGCTTTACTCACACAGGTGAAGAGATGTCACTTTGACTATCAAGGAAAGATGTGGAGATCATCAGGCCCCCTGAATATAAACCATCAGCAAAATCGAGATGTAGAGACCTGACATTCCAGAGCCGATTTCATACTGACCAACTGAAGCAGCATCTCTGGGACAAGGAAACAGATTGTGCTTGTAGCAAAGAGTCTTACAGGATCAGTAAGCTGAAGAAGGAGGCAAGAAAGAAGGAGACAAAGAATGTTATTAAAATGTACAAGTGCACAAAGACTAACTTTAAAAAAATGAATATAATTGCTATTCAGGTATTAAATACCAAGCCATAGTAAAAGATACAATCAGTGGAAGTAGATGCTTGAGAATTAATCGTGAACAATTAAACAAGAGCTATATCATTTAAGATAGCGTGCAAAATACTACAACATGGTGCATCAGCTACCATTATTTGGATCTTATTCAATCTTTTGAGCATGCAAGACAAACTGAACTAAAACCAACAGATTTTTGCAGACACTGGCAATCTAAAACTGAGTGACAGCAGCATGGTGTTTCACAAACGCAATGGCTGACAGTTCTTTGCAAAATTCCTCTAAGACAATTATAGCTTCCATCCGGCTCTGGTCTTCAAACCTGTGGAATATATTTACTGAATCATCTACTTGATAAATTAATGAAAGCAATATAAATATTCTGTCAAATCTGTCAAAGCAAAACATTCGCAACAAATATGATGACAACTATTATTATTACAAGAATGTTTCCCTTAAAAATTTAACAGAGGATTAAAATATATGAATAGTTTCTAATATGTAATAGTTAGTTACTTATGAAACAGCAAAGACTTCTATTAAAACTACACAGCAAAACAAACAAAAGAACACCCTGACCATATGAAAAAGAATCCCTGTAATCAACTTTCAAGGCAAGATCTAATCATAAGTTTTAGGCTGTGAACATCAAGTGAGTTGCATTGTATTGTTTCATCAAAGCTGTGAACATCAAGTGAGTTGCATTGTACTGTTTCATCAAAGCTGTGAACATCAAGTGAGTTGCATTGTATTGTTTCATCAAAGCTGTGAACATCAAGTGAGTTACATTGTATTGTTTCATCAAAGTTGTGAACATCAAGTGAGTTGCATTGTATTGTTTCATCAAAGCTGTGAACATCAAGTGAGTTGCATTGTATTGTTTCATCAAAGCTGTGAACATCAAGTGACTTGCATTGCATTGTTTCATCAAAGCTGTGAACATCAAGTGACTTGCATTGTATTGTTTCATCAAAGCTGTGAACATCAAGTGAGTTGCATAGTATTGTTTCATCAAAGCTGTGAACATCAAGTGAGTTGCATTGTATTGTTTCATCAAAGCTGTAAACATCAAGTGAGTTGCATTGTATTGTTTCATCAAAGCTGTGAACATCAAGTGAGTTGCATTGTATTGTTTCATCAAAGCTGTGAACATCAAGTGAGTTGCATTGTATTGTTTCATCAAAGCTGTGAACATCAAGTGAGTTGCATTGTATTGTTTCATCAAAGCTGTGAACATTAAGTGAGTTGCATTGTATTGTTTCATCAAAGCTGTGAACATCAAGTGAGTTGCATTGTATTGTTTCATCAAAGCTGTGAACATCAAGTGAGTTGCATTGTATTGTTTCATCAAAGCTGTGAACATCACGTGACTTGCATTGTACTGTTTCATCAAAGCTGTGAACATCAAGTGAGTTGCATTGTATTGTTTCATCAAAGCTGTGAACATCAAGTGACTTGCATTGTATTGTTTCATCAAAGCTGTGAACATCAAGTGAGTTGCATTGTATTGTTTCGTCAAAGCTGTGAACATCAAGTGACTTGCATTGTATTGTTTCATCAAAGCTGTGAACATCAAGTGAGTTGCATTGTATTGTTTCGTCAAAGCTGTGAACATCAAGTGAGTTGCACTGTATTGTTTCATCAAAGCTGTGAACATCAAGTGAGTTGCATTGTATTGTTTCATCAAAGCTGTAAACATCAAGTGAGTTGATTTGTATTGCTTCATCACAGCTGTGAACTCAGTATATCCGACTTGACAAGCATTTTTGCAGGTTTGCTTTTCTAGTCTTTTATTGTTCTCAGTTGACCTACAAGACAGTAGGTTTGTGTATCACTTCCTCTGGTTCCAGTGCCTTGACCTCTCCATTATCATTTATAATTGATTACATGTGCTCAGCGAATAATATATTGATTTAATTATCAGAAACACAAACAAAGTGAACCAGCATATTTTAAAAATTGCACATTTATAGGTAATAATATATGTATGCCTTATTTAAGTCACATTGCGTAACAAGGTAAGTACTATGTACAAATCACTACTAATGTTAACAAAAATTTGCTATTTTGATATGTATGCCCTGTTAATGTCACATTACATAAAAGTTAAGTACTATGCATGAATAACAATTAATCTTTTTTTTTTTTTAATTTTTTTTTTTTACTGTGCATGCCTTGTTAATTCCACACACAATAGAAAAAAAAAAGTTAAATACTAAGAATAGATGATTATTAATCATTGGAAAAATGCATCTTTAAAGAACTATAAGTAATACAATTGTCTAATTTCATCATGTTTTTATTAATCAAAAGAGGATACAACTCTCCACATTTAAATAAGCAAAAATGTAGTGTTTTTCCGTTAACATGTTTATAAACGCATAAAAGAGAGGAGAATTGATTAAAACTTCTGATGGTTCAAAATATACAATACCAACGTTGTTTTGCTCATGCCTCAGGATTTTATTACAAGAGGTAGAATATTTGTGGAAAAATACTAAGAGAGAGAGAGAGGCAGAGGTAGAGAATGACAAAGAAAGATGTACATGGAAAGTTTAAACAGTTAGGCAGCAACTAATAATTTAAGTAATATTGAAACGCATCAAGATATCAGATGAGAGAGTGGGGGGGGGGGGGGGGGGGGGGGGGGGGGGGGGGGGGAGAGAAGAGGAGACAGAGAGAGGGGGAGAGAGAAGGACTGAAACAGAGACAGAGAGGGGATGGGGAGACAGACAGACAGACAGACAGACAGACAGACAGACAGACAGACAGACAGACAGACAGACAGACAGACAGACAGACAGACAGACAGACAGAAGGGAAAGAAAGAGACAGACAGAGGGGACAGAAAGAGACAGAGGGACAGAGATAGAGAGACAGGGGAGAGAGACAGAGAAGCTGAGAGAGACAAAGAGAAAGAGAGAATGAATAATATGATAAGTAGATGATATTTAAACGTCTTTACAGGTTATCTACAAGCAAAGATGATATTTAAACGCCTTTACAGGTTATCTACAAGCAATCGTTATACAGTTTGCATGCAAACAATCAATGACACAGGTAAATAACAGAAACTTGCATAGGCAATCTGCAAACGAACACTGATTGCCATGTAATGAACGATGACACTGACAACATACAAACACTGTGACACGTTATCTACATGCAAAGATTGTCACAAGAACTACCAAGCAATGTTACAGGTGCAAGTATACAGTATCTAAAAGAAAACACTGTCACGTCAGTTATTTACACACAATGTTACAAAAGATGCATGTATAAGTATCTACAACAAACGACTGTCATGTCAGTTATTTACACACAATGTTACAAAAGATGCAGGTATACAGTATCTACAAGAAAACACTGTTATGTCAGTTATTTACACACAATGTTACAAACGATGCATGTATGCAGTATCTAGAAGAAAACACAATGTTACATGCATTAACAATTACATGAACAGTTGTGTTCAACCACTGTTAAAGATTAAATACAAACAAACACTACTAAATGGCTTATATTCTAAATGCAAACTTACAAGGGGGGGCTTCAATTGAAAACCTTAAAATTTTTTTATGTGAATATATTATGAAAACATAAAAAACAAATGTATAATTCTTTGATGTAGTCACCACTGAGTTCAATGCACCGATAAAGTGCTTGGATTCTTGTAGAAAACAAAAATGTTCTTGGTCTCGTGTGTAACCACTGAACCACCTGCTGTACCTCTTCACTGGACTGAAAAGTCTGTCACAGAAGTCACGCTGTTTTGAAACTTCTAACTCCACTCATACACTTGCTGGACAGGCATACATCACCATACTGGACCTTAATTTGTTGATGAATTTCTATAGGTTTCACCCCTTCACTGATTAAAAAAAATGGTTGGTGGATGTCAAAAGTAGGGCGGCCATCTTAAGCTGTCCCTATGATGCCAGTGTCCGTCTGCACCATGATGTCACTGCTTAGCACTCGTGACATCCTTAACAACAATATTGACAGGTTACAAGACAATGGCATGGTCATTGTAATTTCTATCACATTTTTAAGGTTTTAATTTGAAGCCCCCCGTACATTCTAAAATGTAGTATCAATGGTCAAGCAGTTACAGACTAGCTACATGCAAACTTACATTCTAAAATGAAGCATAAATGGTCAAGCAGTTACAGGCTAGCTACATGCAAACTTACATTCTAAAATGTGGCATAAATGGTCAAGCAGTTACAGACTAGCTACATGAAAACTTACATTCTAAAATGCAATATCAATGGTCAAGCAGTTACAGACTAGCTACATGCAAACTTACATTCTAAAATGAAGCATAAATGGTTAAGCAGTTACAGGCTAGCTACAAGCAAACAATGTTATAGATTAAATTCAAGCAAGCAAGGTAACAGAACAAACTCAAGCTTGTCACTGCTAGGGTACAAACATAACTCTCACAAACAATAAACAATGTTTAAAGTTTGGTGAACACTGTTACAGTATTTATAGTTGGTTATGCTTTCAGTTACATGCATGCAAACAGTTCAGAAGAAAAATATCTATTGGTTGTGTACAAATAATCTTAAAAGTTAACAAGAGACTTTTGTTTTGGATTAATTACCTAAGGGATTTGAAGAATCATAAAGTTCATATGTACTAGGCTAAAGCTATATGATGATCCTCTGTCCTGTGCAACTTCTCCATTTGGAAGCTGACTCAAGTACCTATATTTATGGGTCATGTCCAAGAGCCATAACTTCATGTTCAATTTAGGCCAGAGTTACAATAACTGGGAGCTCCACTGTTAGTACCTTCAACAAAACAACACCAAATGTGTACAAACACTGTCTTTATTTAGTGTAGCATAGTCATATTAGTTTTATGTCATGTCCTGAAAAATATGTTCATGCGTTGCCCTGACATAGTGAAGCAATGTCATAGTTTTTGTGTCATGTCTTGGAATATGTGCAAACACTGTCCTAACTCAGTGTAGGAAGCAGTGTCATAAGTTCTATGTCAAGTCTTGAACTATATCTAACTCAGTGTAGCAACCAATGTCATAAGTTCTATGTCAAGTCTTGAACTATATCTAACTCAGTGTAGCAACCAATGTCATAAGTTCTATGTCAAGTCTTGAACTATATCTAACTCAGTGTAGCAAGCAGTGTCATAAGTTCTATGTCAAGTCTTGAACTATATCTAACTCAGTGTAGCAAGCAATGTCATAAGTTCTATGTCAAGTCTTGAACTATATCTAACTCAGTGTAGCAAGCAATGTCATAAGTTCTATGTCAAGTCTTGAACTATATCTAACTCAGTGTAGCAAGCAATGTCATAAGTTCTATGTCAAGTCTTGAACTATATCTAACTCAGAGTAGCAAGCAATGTCATAAGTTCTATGTCAAGTCTTGAACTATATCTAACTCAGTGTAGCAAGCAATGTCATAAGTTCTATGTCAAGTCTTGAACTATATCTAACTCAGTGTAGGAAGCAATGTCATAAGTTCTATGTCAAGTCTTGAACTATATCTAACTCAGTGCAGCAAGCAATGTCATAAATTCTATGTCAAGTCTTGGACTAAGTCTAACTTAGTCTGGCAAGCAAAGTCATAAGTTTTATATCATATCTTGGAAAATGTGCAAACACTGTCCTGTCCTGATTTTATGTAGTAAGCAATGTCATCTGTTCTATGTAAAGTCTTGGAAAATTAGCACTGTCTCTGGTTACGAAAACAGAAAATGTGCATTAATTACTGACAATGAGTGATGTGCCATGCATTTTTTTTTATGTGAGCAATTCAAGAGACAATCATGTAAGTCTTTTTAATAACGAGCCATGACACTAAGACTGTTAAATTGATGCAAGGTTTTACCTATCAAAAATTGCAATAATGAAATATATTATTTATTGAAGGTGGTAATCTTAAAATCAATGACTGAAATATATACATGCAATTTAAAAACAAATATGTTTTAATCAGGTTGAAATATTTTTGGGTTTTGCTATATCATCCCATATAATAGCTGTTATGTTTCATATACTCAGATCAAAGTGTATCAGGTGCGCCTACAGGTGTAATTTGTACAGGTGTACGATAAAGAGTATATGTGTATCACAACTGCCATTTGCTGAACATCTCCATCACATTACATCTACTACTGCCACCTTGCTGTCTTGACAGATGATAGTTTGTTATATTATGCTTCAAAGAGGCATAATAACTACAACAAATGGTGGTAGCCAGATATGGGGTTACACCTCTCCATAGCACAAAGCCTGGGCTGAATTGTAGAGACCATGTGTTGCCTATGCAGCATGATCCCTCTCTCGGCCTGCCTAGTTTACTCCAGAGGAAAGGTGACACCAATACATCTGGAAGACAAGATGCAGAAGCTGCTGGATCAGCGAAGCAATGCTGTCTGCCTGTTGGAGCTTCAATCCTAGACTAGTTGCCAACCAAGGCTTAGGGCCTGGTCTGCCCTGCCATGACATTTAGACGTTAGGCTGCATTTCCTCACACCAGGATAAGGCTTGTACCCTCCCAATTGCTCTCTTTGCCCTGAAGCTGTTGGCACAATGTCATTATACCAACATGCTTATAATTAAAATTAATGAGTCAATGGGTTTCATATTTATTAACACTGCAATAAACCACTATATCTATAAATATATACATATCAATCAATTATGTGCCATGCCGGAAAGCGTGGGCGGTCATGACTCGCCACTTCACTCGATCACCAGAGTCGTGGATCAGCTCAGTGTTCCTGTCTCGACCATGCCATGTGGCCAAGCCATCCAGGTATTTACTTCTCAGTCTTCCCTTTGGTATGTTCCCTTCGATCTTGCCAGTTGTCACTAAGTTCTCCAATTAATTTCTTCTCGTAACATGTCCAAAAAATGTTGACTGTCTACGTCTAATATCTCTAATCAATTTACGATTTTCATATGTATCCTGTATTACTTGGTCATTGGTTTTTCTGTCTGTCCATGGTATTCTTTGCATTCTCCTCAGAAACTACATTTCTGCAGCCATCAGATGTTTTTCAGCTTGACTGCTCATTGTCCAAGTTTCACATCCATACAAAAGAACAGGCTCTATGTAGTACCTCAACACTCTTTTTCTCGCTTCAATTGACATCTTTTTATTGGTCAGTATGTTTTTCATCTTGCTAAAGGCTACTTTCGCCATGGCGATTCTTGTTCTAATCTCTTCAAGACATCTCCCATCAGATGTTATGACTGTTCCTGAGATAACTGTACCAATTCACTTGTTGAAGAATATTCCCATTTCTTGTATATTACATTGTGGTATTTCGTTCTTCCTAGTGACGACCACAATCTGTGTCTTTTTACAATTTAATTCTAACCACAGTTGTTCACTGTGTACAACAACCGCATCTACTAATTGTTGCAGATCCTGCTCATTGTCTGCAATCAATACTGTATCATCTGCATATCTAATGTTATTGATGTTTCATCCTCCAATGCCGATTCCATTTATATCTTCTACATTTCTGAAATTATTTTCACTGTATAGGGACAAAAGATCTGGAGACATTATACAATGTAGTACATTGTATGTATATCATTTTTAACATTGTGTGCTTTGTGAATTGACATGGGTGATCTCTCTTCTCCACATCCTTCAATCTTCTACAGCATGTAACAATCCATCTGATGACAACTTTTCATGCCATGACAAAAGACTGTAAAGAATCTATCTTCTATTGTTGTCTTCCTCTATCTCTCATTCCATAAATCCTTCCAGCTGTCACATGTTCGTTGTTCTCTTCTCATACTGTGCCCAGAAATTAGTGAATGCCTCCTTTTCTTTGAGTCTTAGCCTCTTTCAAAGTGAGACAGCGTGGAACATAGTCAATGCTATAATTAGTTCCTTGTAAAATAGCCTTTTATCCATGTTGAGATAAGTTATAAATGCAAAACTGATTAATTCAGTAAAATAAGTTATTCTTGCAAAAATGTTCAGCAGCTGAGGCTGAGTCAAAGTTCTGAAACAGTGTGAAATAAGATCTGCTGTCTTTCAGGAGTTGGTATTGAGAGAAGTGCATGCATGTACATGCAAGAAAAACTGATATTACACACCTATTAATAGGACAGTTTTAATTTTTTAAAGTTCTGAAAGTTAGCTTTTTGTTTTACAAAATAATCTAATTCAAGATCTTTACAAACATAACATAAACTGAACAGCTAATGTGATTTATGAATAACAATAATTGTGCTTAGAAAATATTTTTCAAACATCAATATTCGATCATGCTTGGATTTCATGTCACACTAATTTCATGCTCTGACAGCTTCATGCCTCAAGGCATTCAACTTACCCTCTTCCGTCACTTTTTTAAAATACAGATATTTCAGGTAAATGAATAATTCATGAAATCGAATTTCTAATAGTAGCCACAACCAACAAAAACAAATTGCTAGTGTGTGAAAGCAGCCTGCAGGTAGCGCTAATTTTAAAATTAAAATAAATATAAAGAAGTAACTGAAAATAGGATTAAACTTACCAAGGTGTGTCAAGTTTTGTCTGACCAGACCTTAAACTATTTGTCAAAGAAAATATTGGTGAAATTAATGGTAAACATTTCTTACACACAATAAAGTAGTCTCCTTTGATTGACTGGACCTTAAACTATTCGTTAAAGAAAATATTGGTGAAATTAATGGTAAACATTTCTTACACACAGTAAAGTGTGAATTTGTGACTGGCTAAGTTCTACAGATTATTTTCACATTTAGTTGCAAGTCCTTTGCAGGATGTTGCAATTAATCCCAAGTTGACTTTCTAGAAAACGTTATGCCCAATAGTGTGTCACTGCTTTCTGAAGGAGACAGATGCCAACACTAATGTTCAACTTACCAGTGTAGGGAAGGATCCCACTATCAGAATCATCAGCACACCCAAACTTCATGAGCACACTTATTTTTACAGCCAGAGGTATACCTCTTTCTATATATATATATAACTAATGTTTGATTTCCTGAGAGTGGATGTCTGTTTATTGTAAATATCCATAGCTCTATGATGTAAATTCAAGCTAACTGCTGTATGTAGAGAAACAAAATATTTATTTATGTTACATGAAAAAATATATCAAACTGAAATGAATATACAAGTAACAGAAATAAAGAAACTACTGGCTAAATCACAGGCTTTCAAAATATGTCATAAATGTTTGTTGTATTTAAAATAATAACACTGATGCTTTTTATTATTCACATTAACAGGCATAGTAGACCTCTGAAAGTTTGAGCATTTGCAAGTTCAACCATTTCCATTTCCAACTATTTTATTTATTGTAACTCCAAATCATGGTCGCATAGAGATTAGTGCAGTTGCCTGCCAAGACAGAGATCCAGGTTCACTCCCCAGGAGAGGCAGGATTATTCTTCTGACCAATGCTATCCAGTCTTATACAAATGGATGCAAGACATGTTTCAGAATTGTCTGGAAAGGAAAGATGATGAAGGGAACTGGCCACCTTACCCTGAACATCATGGCCTAGAATATAAGAAGGCTCAATAATTCACATACAATGGCAGAATCTGCTATGTGATTCTCTTTGTGACCAACCCATGATTCTGACCATATGATTCAGAAGTCCAACTGAATTCTTCACCGTTCTCCTATGACTCTCACTTCCATCTGAGTTCAGTCAGTTTCAAAGTTGCTGGCTGCAAATTGCTTAGAAATTGTTCATGTGTGTTTGTGCTTAAATACATGCTTCAAAATATAAATAATATTAATTTTAAATACAATATACAAATACGGGAGAAATAAACTGTGCTTACATTACAGTTAACTACTTAAGTCAATATTCATAACACAGCACGTTTTTGTTTTCTGAAGTTATGCTTAGTTATGCTTGCATAAATATTGTTTATGTTGTTTCTCAGTGATTACACTGCAGCACTAATTCTTTGTACTTTTACTGGATATTTTATACTTCTCTGTACCTATATTTCATTATGCCTCTTAAGCCTGTATGTTGGAAATTTGCAAGGAAGACTGGAAATACTAAAACAGTGGATGTGGCATGTCCCATATGGATATAGGCCAGAAGATAGATGTAACTCGATTATAAGTCAAACATCACTTCTTTGAGTGGTGAGCTTTTATAGATATCAGGATATTATTGCAACAAAACCAGATGAAATAACCCTTTATATAAAACTGCACAACAGTTGATGAACACTAGCATGTAACACTACATGACACCGAACCAAAAAGTGGCAGCCCTGGCGCCATTGGTTTGATAACAACAAATATCAGTGAGTACAATTATTAAAGCTAAAGATTCATTTTAAAAACTACTCCAATGCGTAGAAAGCAAATTACAAAGATAAGACACCTAGTGTCTGATATGAGAAAAGTTTAAAATGTAATTTCTAGATGAAAACAGCCACTGGCATTATCTAGTCTAAGATCAAATTCTGTTATTGAAATGAAGGCTCAAAGAGTTGAGTGGCTCGGCAGATTTAAGAATAGTTTGCAACCTGCACAATACTGCAGTATTGGGAGAAGCAGCAAAGTTTCCTGAAGCTAAATAAAGGCTATATAATAGTGTCTGACCACTATCAGAATCCAACTATACTCTGGTTCCTTGTTAATTTAACTTTTGGGTGCCTACTATATTTTAGACATGTGTTCCATAGGAGACTAATAAATAAGGTCAAGATTCTGCTAAGCTTCTTCTTCTTCTTCTGCAGTCATCCTGAGTTTTTTTCTGGACGTGGTTGCGTTGTGCCTATTTACAGCAGAGGTGCTTTCTCGTGCCATTAGGCCGACACATCTGACTTCTGCGGGCATTTGTTGACCGGGTTAACCTTCCCGGGGGGATTCTGCTAAGCAATAACCAATACAGAGACCAATGTCAGCTTAGTATGAGACTTGGTAGCAAAGTGTCAAATGCCACAAAGCTCAGCTGGTTGTAGCATCATTATTAAGATACAGTGCAGTGTTCTCAAAGTGAATGGTAATACACCACTGGGGTCTGTTGAGGGATGTTGGCAATAAGAGAAAAAGTTTCCTGAACTATTTCACATAATACAAAGTCCTACCCAATTCTCCGTCCCCAATACACCTACCTGTGTATTGTTGGCACAATGCCCAACAACTGCTTTCTGGCTAGTAATAATTTCTGAGAAAATGCTGTGTCTAATTTCTGATGGTGTCTGATATCATTGGTCACCTGTGGGAAGCAAAAAGATCATACTATATAATTCTATCTGATGTTATGACTCTTCACTAAACATTGCTATAATCTTCTTCCCTTCTTCTACCATTAACCTCCCACAGAGCACAGGCCCTTAACTATACTACATGAAACTCTTCCTAACTTTTGATATCTCCTGTAGCGCCTTAATTGTCCTTCCCATGTTTCTTATCTCTGTCTCTGATTCTCTTCTCTATGTGTTTTGTTCTACCGATATTTCTTGTGCCTTGTGAATTCCAGAGGAAGGACCTAGTTATACAATTCAATGGTTCTCTTGGTATGTATCCTATCCAGAAATATTCTCATTAACAAAAGTAAGAGACCCTTTTCCATGCCTTGAGGCATACTGGGTGTACGGTGCTAGCCCCATATTTGTATAGACCAATCGGCACTCAGCAGGTGATGTGGACGACATCAAACAAGCCACCTCTACTTCCCTGAACATTTCCTGGCACCCATTTTAGGCTGGGTCAACCTGGATACTCAAACAGTTTTTTTTTAAATCCACCTCAATAGAGACTGGAACACAAGACCATCGGGCTCACAGGCAAGCGTGCTAGCCATTGTGCTGCTGCAGCTCCCAGAGATATTCTTACAATGCAAGATAATTAATTGCATGAGAATGTTTTATAGTATGTAATAATTCCCTCCTTCCTCCTTGCATTACCCCTCCCCCATTCGTTCTTTCTTTTTTTTCTTTCTTTTGATTTCCTTTTTTCTTTCTTTAACACTAAGGTCAAGAAGAAAAAAACCTTTGATCTGGTGTAAAGTAAAATTAAAGGACTCTATGATACAAATAATGTTAGAATACTCATTTAGCTACAGCTCAACAACAATGTGGCAAACCTACCTTGACCAACACGGAGTACAGAGTTTGAGTTCCTTCTAAAGTTGGCAGAAACGGATCAAGGAGAAATTCATGCAGATTTGGATGGGGAAGCAAGGCTACTTTGGAAATAATCGCAGTCAGCAGCAGGTTGATTGAGTAGCTCTACAAGAGGAAACAACAAATGAAATGCACAGGCATCACTTTCGTCATACATGTTAAATAGAAACCAAAATAAATTAAAGAAATCATGTCTTAAAATGAACATGATAAAAATGTAACTGATATTGTAAAATGCCATTATCTCCATGCCATCATCTCAGTCCGTCCAGCGTCATTTCTTTAAGTCCACCCCAGCCTCTTCTACTGCTGATCTTGACATTTGTCATAGTGTTTTCTCAATGCCTCTCTTCACATGATATGGTCAAAGAACATTATCTCATTGTTATAGTAGTGTATGATCTACTTTCATCAGTCTTTTCCATGCACTTTGGTAGTCCATGGAATTCACAATATTTATCTCAGAAACCACATCACCATTTCCTCAAAGTTCTTAATTTGTTCACTTACATTCCATGATTTATTGCCTTACAGCAGAACAAGTTCTAAACAATATTTCAATATTCTATTTCTAACATTCAATGAAAGTAACTTATTGCATAAGATACTTTTCATTTTTTTAAATGTAGATTTTGCTTGAGTAACAATGGTGATATCAAAGAAAATGGGGACACCAAAATGTGACATAAAAATAGAAGGGGAAATTCTCAACCAAGTGGATAATTTTAAATGCCTAGGGGCGCTTATAACATCAGATGGAAGATGTACAACAGAGATTAAGAGCAGAATAGGGCAGGAAAAAGCCGCATTTCAGAAAATGAAGAGTATCTTATGCAATAAGTCGCTATCAATGAATGTGAGAGAGTGCTAAAATGCTTTATAGAACCAGTTTTGCTGTATGGCAGCGAATCTTGGAATGTAAATGAACAAATTAGGAAGAACTTGGAAGCAACATAGATGTGGTTTTTAAGACGAATGTTGCGAATTCCTTGAACTGCCAGAGTAACTAACAACGATTGCCTGAAAGAGGCTAATGAAACTAGAACACTATATACAACAATAAGAAAGAGACAAACAGCTTTCTTTGGTCATGTGATGAGAAGAGAGGCATTGGAGAACATCATGACAACTGGAAAGATCGAGGGGGAGAGAGGCAGAGGCAGACCAAGAGAAATTATGCTGGATGGATTGAGACAGTGGCATGGAGGAATATCATCAGCAGAGTTGATCCAGAACACCAAGACCGAGATCTGTGGAGAGCCATGAACGCCTACACCAGCCGGCACGGCACTTGATGATGATGATGATGATGATGATATTTTGATTGGCCTATTCTGCTTTTAATTTCTGTCACACATCTTCCATCTGATTTTATGACTGGCCCTGGGTTTTTGAATTTATCAACTTGGGTAACAATTACTGATTATAGCAAAAACAAAAATAAAATAAGAGAGAGTGCGAAAGTGTGATGTGCTCATGCATGAGTGCATGCATTTGTATGTTTTTAATTAACACTTAAACTGAATATTAAAATGTTTAATTACTTATTTTTAACCTCAGAGCATTCATTTTCATGTGTGAAATGATTAAAATAGTATTTAGTTTATATTATATATGCTTCGTTTTCAATATATTTAAAAAACACACACTTTCCCTCATTCACACACACAGTTTCCCTCATTCACACACAAAGTTTCCCTCATTCACACACACACACATGCACGCAAGAAACTAAGAGAAGCTTTATTTTGAGACCTATTTAGAAACTCAGATGCCAAGTGTTTTTCATCAGATAATGAAAATGTATATTCACTATGCATAATCATAACACATGGACACATAAATTCCTTTCTTGAGAAAGCTGTATCTATCAATGTCAACTGATGAATTATTGAAACAACAACAAAATTACAGCAGCTCTGTAGCTGCAGTGTTTCACTTCATTTCAGCCTTCCCAAATTACTGTCTCAAATGTTTTCTTTCTTTACTGAAATTCACCTTTTCATTGTACAATTCAGTCTTTTCTGTTATAATGCATATGATGTTACATGGACATTAGGATTTTATGACAGACACTTTAGGTAAGAATTAACAACAGCGGAACAGAAAATTGTTGATTTATTCATTAACACATGCAGATTAAAATAAGAATATTAAATTGTTCATTTTCGTGACTGAGATCTACTCAGTATATGCTGTCTTTTTTTTTCACGGATCACGATCTATGGAGATGCATAAACACCAGTGCCAGTTGACAGGGCACATTATAATGTTAATTTCTGTGATTTCTCTTGTGACATGCTGGCTCCATGGTGAAGGGGTTACAGACGCAGTTCATAATCGCGCATACCCGCGGCTGAAACACAGCTGTGCGTGATATGGCAGCAGACAACTTGCATTGGTTTTTTTATGAAATGGTATGGGTGCCGGTCATTCAGAAGGCAATGGCAAGCTACTGAACATAAACTAGCCAAGAGATCACAACAGCAAAAAATGCTGGTGTTGACTGCGACGTCCTCTTAAGGATATGCAACTATTTTTTTCTCTTGTGACTATTGTATTGTTTGTCAATGGGACAATAGTTTGATTGGTTGATGCTTCTATTGTGTTCTTTAAACACTTTTGCATATCATCTTGTCCGCAACTGTTCTGTCTTTGTGATAAGTTCATTCTGCACTATGAGCATATGTATCCTTAAAACTATAGCTGTGGTTCTGTTGCATAACTGAAATAATGTTTTCCAAGCAGTTTTCTACAGTTTTAGTTACATGTAACCCCTTGGATAGTTACTGTCATGGAGATGTAAAATGATAGGCTTTCACATATTCTAGGCCATAGCACGATGAAGTAGCTCCCTTCCTCACCACCTTTCCCCTCCTGACAATTCCCAGAACGTTCTGAAAAGTATCGATGACCAATTATATGAGGTTGAGTCAACCCCAGAGCCATGCTCATCAGAAAAAAGAATCCTGCCCAGTGTCTTGGCAAGCAAGTGCTCTAACCACTATGCTACTGCAAAGGATACATTTCTTTTTCAATGCTGGCAAATTTTTAATGTTCCAGTTTTTACCAAATCTGGATTTCTGGACATATGCTTACACCACAGTTAATTGCATATCCTTTACAGGACATTGCAGTCAACCCCAACATTTTTTGACTGTTCGTGATTTCTTGGCAAGTTTATGTTCAGTAGTTTGCCATTGCTTTCTGAACGGCCAGCATCCGTACCAGTTTCAGAAGAAACCAAAGCAAGGCGGTCTGCTGCCAAATCTCTTGCAGCTGTGTTTCAAACGTGGGTAAGCGGGATTACGAACTGTGTCCGTAACGCCTTCGCCACGGAGCCGACCTTCTATTGTGTATCCACTACCAATTATATGAGGCTGAGTCAATCCCTGAGTTATACTGATCAGAAAAATTTAATCCTGCCACTCCTGGGAATTGAACCTAGCCCAGTGTCTTGGCAAGCAAGTGCTTTAACCACTATGCTACCACAAAGGAAACATTTCTTTTTCAATGCTGGCACATTTTTAAAGTTCCAGTTTTTACCAAATCTGGATTTCTGGACATTACATATGCTCATACCACAACATTTTATAAAACATATACAGCTTTCAACATACCTGATCCAAAAGATGAGCGAGTTTGTCAAACAACATATGTAAAAATGATCCTTCATAAAATGTGTCCATTGCATACTCAGCAACAACTACTGGTCTCTTAGGCCAAGCCCAGTTACTGCAAATTGTCTCTTGTATGGCAAACTGAAAAGTAACACCATTTAATGACAATATCTGGTACCTTAATACTATTTCAAACATGTATTCATCTGTATTTCAGGGGAGTTGCATCACAGTGTTCTGTAACTAAGATGACAGTGTGTCCGACTTCTGCATACAGTTTTGTAAGGTTAACTTTAGACAAGATTCCATGCAAGAGAATGGACCACCCACGAGTAAGCTTTATTCCTATCTAACAATTTTCCAGAACAACAGATTTTTGGCCTGCGATTTCCAATTGCCACGGAAATTTATAGGAAACTTGGGACCCTTTTCTGGCCTTACTTGAGAAGGCTATGTTTTCAATCTCATTACCCAGGAGATCAGGAGGACATGTGATGGTATGATTGTTCACATTCCTGCCTTATGTAGGTAGCTAATGAGTCATGTGCAGACACTGAAATCCCTCTGTCACATCTTCCCCATATATCACATATATATCACATTAAACACAGGGAGGTCAGCATGGCCAAATGGATAAGAGTACTAGTTCTTAAATATCCAGTGTGCTGATGCCAAGGTAGCAAGTGCAACCCCTACACCGGACAGATGTACTAAAATCTTGACTTCTCGTCTTTGCATTGGGACATAAATTACAAGTACCTCTGAAGTCAGAATGGGTTCACCTGATGGTGAGGGATACTGGTAATAGGGATAGCTAATCCGCATGCAAAGATAAGTCCAGTGCTGTAATAGTACTAGTATGGACTACACTTGAGTTAAAAGCGAGCAAAGGCACACTCACACACAGATTAAACAAACAACCTTATTTATAATGATAGCCTCTACATAACAATAACTTCTTCAGGTTCTCAAAGTCCATTCTATGTATTGATCAAAATATATCATAGTCAGGAAATCGTGGTATTGCAATGGGTAGCATATTGGAATGTTACCCTGGTGGTCATGTCTTCAATGGGTAGCATTTTAGTCTGTTACCCCGGTGGTCATGACTTCAATGGGTAGCATATTGGTCTGTTAACCCGGTGGTCATGACTTAAATGGGTAGCATATTGGTCTGTTAACCCGGTGGTCATGACTTCAATGGGTAGCATATTAGTCTGTTAACCCGGTGGTCATGACTTCAATGGGTAGCACATTAGTCTGTTACCCCGGTGGTCATGTCTTCAATGGGTAGCATATTGGTCTGTTAACCCGGTGGTCATGACTTCAATGGGTAGCATATTGGTCTGTTAACCCGGTGGTCATGACTTCAATGGGTAGACCCCAGTGGTCATGACTTCAATGGGTAGCATATTGGTCTGTTACCCCGGTGGTCATGACTTCAATGGGTAGCATATTGGTCTGTTACCCCGGTGGTCATGACTTCAATGGGTAGCATATTGGTCTGTTACCCCGGTGGTCATGACTTCAATGGGTAGCATATTGGTCTGTTACCCCGGTGGTCATGACTTCAATGGGTAGCATACTGTTACCCCTGTGGTCATGACTTCAATGGGTAGCATATTAGTCTGTTAACCCTGTGGTCATGACTTCAATGGGTAGCATATTGGTCTATTACCCCTGTGGTCATGACTTCAATGGGTAGCATACTGTTACCCCTGTGGTCATGACTTCAATGGGTAGCATATTGGTCTGTTACCCCTGTGGTCATGACTTCAATGGGTAGCATATTGGTCTGTTACCCCGGTGGTCATGACTTCAACGGGTAGCATATTGGTCTGTTACCCCGGTGGTCATGACTTCAATGGGTAGCATATTGGTCTGTTACCCCGGTGGTCATGACTTCAATGGGTAGCATATTGGTCTGTTACCCCTGTGGTCATGACCTCAATGGGTAGCATACTGTTACCCCTGTGGTCATGACTTCAACGGGTAGCATATTGGTCTGTTACCCCGGTGGTCATGACTTCAATGGGTAGCATATTGGTCTGTTACCCCTGTGGTCATGACTTCAATGGGTAGCATACTGTTACCCCTGTGGTCATGACTTCAATGGGTAGCATATTGGTCTGTTACCCCTGTGGTCATGACTTCAATGGGTAGCATATTGGTCTGTTACCCCGGTGGTCATGACTTCAACGGGTAGCATATTGGTCTGTTACCCCGGTGGTCATGACTTCAATGGGTAGCATACTGTTACCCCTGTGGTCATGACTTCAATGGGTAGCATATTGGTCTGTTACCCCGGTGGTCATGACTTCAATGGGTAGCATATTGGTCTGTTACCCCGGTGGTCATGACTTCAACGGGTAGCATACTGTTACCCCGGTGGTCATGACTTAAATGGGTAGCACATTAGTCTGTTACCCCGGTGGTCATGACTTCAATGGGTAGCACATTAGTCTGTTACCCTGGTGGTCATGACTTCAATGGGTAGCATATTGGTCTGTTACCCTGGTGGTCATGACTTCATTGGGTAGCATATTGATCTGTTACCCCGGTGGTCATGTCTTCAATGGGTAGACCCCAGTGGTCATGTCTTCAATGGGTAGCATATTGATCTGCCGTCCCAGTGGTCATGTCTTCATTGGGTAGCATATTGGTCTGTTGCCCCAGTGTTCATGTCTTCAATGGGTAGCATATTAGTCTGCCGTCCCAGTGGTCATGTCTTCAACTGGTAGCATATTAGTCTGTTGCCCCAGTGGTCATGTCTTCAATGGGTAGACCCCAGTGGTCATGACTTCAATGGGTAGCATATTGATCTGCCACCCCGGTGGTCATGTCTTCAATGGGTAGCATATTGGTCTGTTGCCCCAGTGTTCATGTCTTCAATGGGTAGCATATTAGTCTGCCGTCCCAGTGGTCATGTCTTCAATGGGTAGCATATTGATCTGCCGTCCCTGTGGTCATGTCTTCAATGGGTAGCATATTGGTCTGTTGCCCCAGTGGTCATGTCTTCAACTGGTAGCATATTAGTCTGTTGCCCCGGTTGTCATGTCTTCAATGGGTAGACCCCAGTGGTCATGACTTCAATGGGTAGCATATTGATCTGCCACCCCGGTGGTCATGTCTTCAATGGGTAGCATATTAGTCTGCCGTCCCAGTGGTCATGTCTTCAAGTCCCTAAAGAGGCAGATTTTTTTTAACTAACCTGGGCTCCCAGGTCAACTAAGCCTAAAACTGGTACCAGGAAACATCTTTGGGATGTAAAGGTGGCTTGCATGATACTGACCCCATCACCCATCAAGTGCCAACTGGTGTATACAAGATGTGGGGCTAGCACCATATATCCAATACACTTCAAGGCCTGTAAAGGGGTGCTTTACTTGTTTTATATACCACATCAGCATTTCTGAACTTGTTGAGGGCACAAACTGAGAGTTGGATATAACACTCTCTTCAATGCAGGCTGAGAAAGTTCAATGAAGTCTGCACCAGTCATTCTCTTGTGTGCTCCATGCAGCTGTACTGTGAATAAAGTCACATTCTCACAAACAATTTATCAGCAGTTGACTTCTTAGAGGTGTGATCAAATGAAACCCATCTCATTAACTTTACTACAGATGTGTGCAAGGTATATCAGAAAGTGTGGTAGAATTAAAACAACTGTAAGGAAGCAAGCATGTACCTGTGTTCTTCGAAAGAAATCAACATTATCCTACTGCTTAGGGAGATTGCAGATACAGTCTCTGAAACAGGACTGTGGTTGCTCATTGAACCATTTATGTGGAGTTCTTTTACATCTTTCTTCGGTTGTTTGTGTCGTGAACTGCATGTTCAGAAAAATTGCAACCAGGCGGTCATTGAACTAACTGGGTTGCCTTATGCAATAATGTGCACTGCTGGTTTTCTAGTGACTGTCGGTTCCTTCGATGATGAACTGCATTTTTTGTGGCAGACTTTTGTATTGGCATTCTGGCAGTGGCATCATGCAAAGTATATCTGCGCAGGCTATTGGTTTGTCGAGACTCCTGTCTGTTCTGCCTTTCACATGGGGCAGTGAGGAGCATTTTGTGTGATATTCACTGGCACAAGAACAGAGCATAATGGGGTGACTCTTTGCTGTGAGGTTGGAGCCCAACTAATGACTAACTAATTGAACCATTTGATCATTGCAGTCATGATGTCTGCATCTATGTGGAATCGTCCCTTAGGAGCTTTCGTTAGGGTGTCTGGACTGCAGGCTGGGTGTGACAGAACTTCCCAACTCTTCTGTGCTAACACTTTCAACAGAATGTTTGCAACATGTAGACGAGAATTGTCATGCAACAGAATCAGAGCATGAAGCATGCCAGGTTGCTAATTCTTGATGGCTCTATGCCAGGTGGTGTGTTCACACAAGGACAAACATATGCTGATCGACAACCACAGGAAAGAGCTTGTGGGGCAGAGTTTGAACCGATGGCTGTGTTATAGAATGGAGTGATGCATGTCCATTGCAGATAGTAGCAGATAATGAATCATGGAGCCACCCCTTTAAGCTGTGCAGCAAAACGGCAAGCATGCAATGGAAACAAACTGGATCAACAAAACACAAAAAAATTCAAACTGCAGGTTTCTGCTGAAAAGGTTTTGCTGACTGCAATTTTTTTTACTATAAAGGGTTTTAGTTGGTGGACTTTAAATAGCCTGGTGTGAACATCACTGCCATCAGCTGCAAGGACACACTAGTCAAGTTAGATATTTGAATTTATCAACTTGGTTAAGCATTTTTTCTTCTATTGTGATGTCACATTTTGGTGTTATTTTTTCCTTTAGATAACCTTTATCTCTGTTTTCTCTATATTTAATGAAAGCCCTCTTTTCAATAAATCAACACTGACATATCAAACTGGTATTACAGTTGCTTTACTGCAGGCCATAAAGCACCAAGAAGTTAAAATATACAAGTAAATTAATTTTACTGCCTCAATAGATAAAAAAGTTAGTTGTATATCCTTTACAGAACGTTGCAGTCAACCCCAGCATTTTTGGCTGTTTGTGATTTCTTGAGTAGTTTGCCATTGCTTTCTTGACGACCAACACTCATACGATAGTATGAAAACCAGCGCAAGATGATCTGCTTCCACAGCTGTGTTTAGATAACAGATCAAAAAGATAAAGTTGTTTCAGCGGAAACCAGACAGTCTCAGTAAAACAACACAATCACATGAAATTAGTTGTATTCAGATGTTTGAGCAATGCCTACCTGCTTGTGAGCATCTCTGATATACATATCATATCCACTGTCAGGTGTCTGATATGATGACTTAGCTTCTTCTGGCAACAAGCCTAAAAAGCAGTTGACCACTTTGTGAACTTCAGAGCGAATGAAAATTGGTGAAGAAAAACCTGAAATTAATATTAAGCAGGATTACATAATTTTGTGAATCAAAACTAAAAAAAAGTATAATTTTATGGTGGTAATCTATAATATATAAAATAAATGTAATAAAATATCTTTTCTGCAAAAACAGATTCTTCTTCACCTTCTTCATATGTCAATGGGAATAAATGCAAAGAAAGCAGCTCTCAACTTGATTTACTTGACGTCTCCATAAGTTTGTCCTTAAATGGAGCGGGTGTGGGTCAATGGGTTTCTGTTTTCAGCATATGCTGCACATTCCTGTAACAAATGTTAAGCTCGCATTTTAACAGTTTCACATTTACATTCATCATCATTAAGCGTGTTGAATTGCACTGTTTCATCAAGCCTATGGCGCAATCAACAACAGATAAATATAATGAGAGATATTCAAGAAAAAGATATTAAAGACAAAAGTGTAAATAATGAAATACCAACAGAGAAAAAGAAAGAACCAACACTAGATGAAATTGAGTAGGCAATAAACAACCTAAAAAAGTTATCTTGATGGTTCCGTCGCCCTGCTACTGAGTGCGTGGGGCAACACTGTGAGCTGTGAGTTTCGTGTGAAATGCTTTTGAATCTGCCCGAGGTTTTTTGGAACGTGACTGCATGTTCGGAGCGATGGTAGATGGCTATGTCCCAGAGTTGACTGGTTTTTGCCTTATGCAGAAATGCGTGGCTGCTGGGCTTCTGGTTGACTGCCACTGCCATCGACGATGAACTGTATTTTCGTGGACTGTGTGGGTGAACATCTAGGAAACATCCAGATGGGAAAATGACTGCCGATTCCATCAGAGATGAACTGGGTGGTGTTTTGTTGGGGACTATTGTGTTGACATTCTGGCGGCGACATTATGCACAGTGTATCTGTGCGGGCTGTTGTTTGTTGAGACTCCTGTCTTTTCCACTTTTCCATATAGTGGGGAGCATTTTGTGTGATATTCACTGGCACAGGAACGGAGCATAATGGGGAAAACCCGTTGCTATGAGGTTGGAACTACGACTAACTAACTAACTGTCAGAGTCCGACAGGGGACAGCGATGCAGGGACATCGTTACGACCGCCAGGCGACTTAGCTCCCAGTAAGGGATGCAACAACTTCGTTGCGCCGCCAGGCAAATAGGAGTTATCGGCCTGCGAGATCGCTGGCTGACCAGCGGTCAGGCCGCCAACGCAAGACGCACGCCTGCCACGTGATGCCACGTCAGGCAGGAGGCAAGTTGCGAACCAGGTCCAGACAGCTCTGGGACACGGAACATGACGGACGTGTGAGAAAGGCGTTGTATGGTTTCTGTATTGAAAGGCGAGTGTCTGGACATCTTGCGAGTCAGACTTGTGACTGTATTGTGGATGTAAGTTGTAAAGTATCCATTATATGTATTTGTGATCATCGTTCTGTATTTGATATGTTAATAAATCCACCGAACGATGTGTCGTTGAGTCTTACGTCAAATCACGTTGTATTTGTACTGTCTCACACTTGTTAGGAAAGCGAGCCAAGTTTAAGACCCTGACATGTGTGAACGTGGAGGGCTCGTCCAGCTTTAATTTAGTTATATTTGAACGTGAATAGCTTGTCCTTGTTGAACGTTTAATTTAATTAGATTTAAACTTAAATGTGATCATGGAAGGCTCATTTTGATTGTTACTACATTATTTAAACATGTGTAAGACCATTTGTAAACGTACAATGCATACATTCTGTTTGATCCTGTAAGCGTGTAAAACATTTGTGATTTGTGAAACTTGTCACCGTTTTGACCTTGTCGACATTGTGATCTTGTCGCCATTTTGACCTTGTCGCCATCTTGTAAACTTGATGTCTATGTCCTTACTGAATGTCATCTTGATGTAAGTGATGTGTCATCAATGTTGTAGAGTGTTAAGATACTTGTAGATTGTCTTTGTGAATTGAGTTTGTGGAACGCGAAAAGTGTTTGGAAAGAAAGTAAAGTGTATTGTAAAAAAATTGTTGACGGACAAACTTACGACATACAATTATACTCAACGCCATACAAACCTAATCAACACTTAGTGACAAGCAGGCACACACCAACAAATAGACGCTAATTTATCTTTTTCCAAAATAAAAGCAGGTTTTTCCGTACCATCCGAAACCTTGCCGTAGAGGTCATTTGTAGTCTGAGGTAGCGACCCTACAGTTCCTAGCCCGATTTCCAACCGTTCTTCACCGCATCCAGGGCACTTGAGTATACTTTTTCCTTTTCGTATACTTTAAAAATGCATTTTTAGGCACATATCGTCCATATAAACAGATTGTAACTTGTTGATTACTAACCACTTATAATATATTTTGTGTGGCTTGTATTTCATTGACATTTTTCCATCATGTCTTCATTATTTGACTTCATTGATATGGGGTTAAAATTAAAGTTAGCAGGTGATGAGTTAACAAAGTGGAGTGAGAATAAATACGCAGAATACCTACTTGTTCAGGAAAAAGCTAATGAACGCGAAGAAAGAGCAGCAGAAAGAGCTGCCAAGCAAGTAGAGGCAGACACAGCCTTAAAGCATGCAGAATTGGCTGAAAAGACCAAGCAAGCTGAGATAGATAGTGAGCTGAAAAAGGCAGAAATAGCAGCTCAGAGTAAGAGAGAAGAACTGGAGTTACAGTTGAAGATGAAACAACTTGACACTGAGACTGCCATTAACAAAGAGTTTAAGAAATCTGAAAGACTGGAGAAAGAAAACCAGTATAAGAAATATCAAGGTATTGTACGTAATTATACCTCGGGTGACTGCATTGCAGCCTTTACCCAAAATTTTGAAACTTTAATGGAACATTATCAAGTTCCACTGTCTGAATGGAATATTGTGTACATGAGGAGTTTGTCAGGGGAACCTCTTAAAGTTATTGAAACCATCCCCAAAGACCTCAGAAAAGATTACCATTATCTGAAATCTAAGATTATGGCACATTTTATGTTAGATGAGGCAGGTTACAGAGAACAGTTCAGTAAATTGAGCCCAAAACCGACTCAAACGTTCTCTGACTACCTCTGCTTAGTCCGAGATATTTTCACCAAATGGACGTCAGCAGCCAAAATTGAAAAAAGTTATCAGAGATTGGAAGATCTAATTATTAGAGACAAAATTGTGTCATCTATTCCTTCAGCCTTTGCTAAATTTTTGTTAGAGAATGAATGCTCTAGTGTGGATGAAATTGAAAGACGGGGTTCGGCTTACTACACAGCCAACAAACATTGCTTTGCTACTGAAGATACTAACATTAACTTTGTAGCAGCGGCTAATTATGACAAACAACCCTATAGTAGGCAGAAATTTCGTAAGCCTACCTCTGAGAAGTTATATCATTGCGAGTATTGTAAATATTCTCATCATCAGAGTGAGATGTGTGATAAAAACCCTCGTTACAAGACGTACTTACAACACAGGGTAAATCAACAAAATCAGGAGCGTGAAACCTTCAAAGGGTTGACTAAATGTTTTCTCTGTAAGGCGTTCGGACACCATCGGAGGGATTGTGAGGGCAGGCAGATGACCAAAAAAGCAAGTGCCGCCTTGTATGATAGTTCCGCGTCTGAAGAAGAAGAGCCAGAGAAACATCCTGTGAACTCAGCACAGGCTGTTGACATATTCAACGCAAACAAATGCTATGTTTGTAATACTTTCTATGAAGATGGTATTTTAAAATGCGGTCATACCATCCCTATTGCCAATGAAGAAGCTAATTCGGTAATAGGTTCAAAGGGCAGAATAAACATCCATCACGGATATGTAAATGGCAAATATGCTACAGTCCTTCGCGACACAGGAAGTACAATCATTGGCCTGAAAAGAACGTTCATATTGCCTACAGATTACACAGGCAGGCACGTAACATGTAGAACATTCTCAGGCAATATTGAGAGATACCCATTAGCATGGGCATATATTGATACACCTTTCCTCACTGGGAAAGTAAAGTGCGCTGCACTAACCAGTCCAGTTTGTGATATAATTATTGGTAATTTACCTGAGGTAAATGATAAACCTCATGACATAACATCTTCATGTAATGATGATACCATAACATCACCATCAAATGTCATCATTGAAAATGTCACACCACCTATTGATTTTAATGTAGCTAATGTAGCACTAAGTTCTCATGACATCATTGAAACTATTGTTCCATCATCATCATCTGATATCATTGAGTGTGTGAACGCAGTAACAAGAGCTACTGCTAGAGTGCAAGATGAAGTAAATCAAACTGAGGCGATACAATTGCTCAGCCCAGTTTCACTACCTACTAACACCATGAAGGAAGCATTTGTAACAGCCCAAAAAGCTGATCCTTCATTGTCAAAATACTTTGACCTGATCGGCCGAAAGCCAAAAGTAACCAAGAATGCAAAATGGCATTTTGCGATGAAAAATGACATACTCACTAGGTATTACACCAGAGGTGACAATACCACAGAGCAAACTGTTTTGCCAACTAGTTATCGCAAACAAGCCTTACATCTTGCACACGATATACCTCTTGCAGGACATATGGCATACGTTAAGACCAGATCAAGGTTATTGACACAATTTCACTGGCCAAAATTTTGCAATGACATTAAAGAATATTGCAGAAGTTGTGACACCTGCCAGAAACTGGTTAAAAAAGGTAAACACCCACAGGCAAAGTTACAAGTTACCGACTTAGCCAGTCGACCTTTTGAAAAGCTATCGGTTGACATAGTGGGCCCTCTCAGTCATACAACAACTAGAGGGAATAAATTTATTCTAACGGTCATTGATCAATGTAGTCGCTGGCCAGAAGCTATTCCGTTAAAGAACATAACTGCCAATGAAATAATGGAAGTGTTCTTCCATATTTTTTCTAGGATAGGGTTTCCAGATACTATCCAATCTGATAGGGGCACTCAGTTTATTGCCGCATCCACCCAAGCTTTCACCAAAATGCTGGGAGTTAAGCAGTGTTTCAATTCCCCCTACCATCCTCACAGTAGCGGAGTGATAGAAAAATTTAACGGGGATCTTAAGCACATGCTTGCAAAAGTGACGCAAGAACACCCCAACAACTGGGATGTATATCTACCAGCTATTCTTTTTGCTTATCGCGAGGTACCACATGCTAGTACCGGTTTCTCTCCTTTTGAACTTATCTATGGTGCCAAACCACGTGGCCCATTGACCATTTACCACCAAATGTTAACTGACTCTACACCAGTACTTAAACCCATATCATCATACTCATATGTGACATCATTGCGTGAAAGAATCATCAAATCTTGTGTTATTGCAAAGAATGCACTAAAACTATCTGGTGCTACTTATAGACAGTATGCTGACAAAGGTAACAGGACAATAACATTGACACCTGGACAGGACATTCTTCTTCTGCTACCTAGTGACAGACACCTTCTGACTGATTCTTGGCAGGGACCTTTTAAAGTGACAAGACAGATTTCACCTGTAGACTACGAGATCCTTATAAAAAACAAACACAAAATATTTCACATAAATATGCTAAGACCATACCACAACAGAGACGACGAACAAGACGATACAACAGCTTGTACAGTGATAATAGATCACGAAGACGACGATGCTAGTGACGAAATTCCAACACCTGCATTAGACACGACAGACTGCTTGAAGGAGATCAAAATCAACCCAAATTTAACTCAAGCAGACACAGACAGTTGCAAACAACTTATACAACAGTACAACACCATCTTTTCCAACAACCCAGGACAAACAGAATTAATACAGCATCACATCGCACTCACATCAAACACACCCATTAGATGCAGACCATACACCATCCCATTACATTACAAAGAACAGTTACATCAAGAAATCATCAACTTAGAGAAAAATAACATCATAAGACGATCCCAATCAGACTACTCATCTCCCATGGTCATAGTACGCAAAAAGGACAATACAATCAGACTGTGCATCGACTACCGAAAACTGAATAAAATAACTGTTCTAGATCTTGAGCCTATGGCAAACACTGACGATCTTCTGACAGAACTGACAGACGCTAGGTTCTTTACGACTGTAGACATGGTTAAAGGTTATTGGCAGATTGCTGTAGACGAACAGAGCAGACATCTGACAGCTTTCGCCACACCTTGGGGACTGTACGAATGGTGCAAACTTCCATTTGGGCTTGTTAACGCCCCAGCCACATTCGTACGTATGACACGACTACTGCTAAGAGACATTCCTAACATAATTTGCTATATTGACGACATATGCATTCACACAGAGACAATGACAGGAGCACATTAAGACATTAGACCAAACATTTGAACGGATCAAACAGCACGGACTGACAGTGAAGCCTGCAAAAGTAGACATAGCCTACCAGGAAATATCATTCTTGGGTTACAAAATATCCAATGGCTTTGTCACGACAGACGATAAAATTGTGTCCAAGATACTAAAACTCTCACTTCCGACTACTAAAAAACAAGTCAGAAGTTTGCTGGGCCTAATCAATTACTATAGGCAATTTATTCCTGATTTTTCGGAACTGACCGAGGTATTTACTAATTTACTAACAAAGGATAAACCTGAGAAAATTGTACACGATCAATGCCTAAAAATCGCATTTCATAAAGTGCTATCATGTTTTTCCGATAAGAATAAACAGAATCTTATCCTTAAATTGCCCGATATCCGTTTACCTTTCAGATTACGCACAGATGCTAGCTCCGTGGCGATTGGAGCAGTCCTGTTGCAGGAGTACAACAACATCCTCCACCCAGTTTATTTTGTATCCCGGAAGCTGAAAGCCCGAGAGCGGGCATGGTCCATTCCTCAATTGGAAGCCCTAGCTTTAGTAGTAGGTATCCCCAAATTGTCTAGATTTCTTCTAGGACGCCATTTCATCGTAGAATCGGACAGCAGCCCCTTACAATGGATGAATTCAGGTGTGCCATCGAACCATATGATAGCGCGTTGGTCTCTGAAACTTCAAGATTATAGCTTTGAGGTTCGACATATCCCAGGCAGAACCAATTCAATTGCCGATCTTTTGTCACGTTGTCCGACCGACCCAGTGAGCACCAATGTCTGAGTGCAGTATGTAGAAATACACTCAGACCGACACAGCCATTTAGCAGTGAATAGTGGTTTTCCATTCACAAAAAGCTGTGTAATGTCTACAATATTGTGATAGGGATTACTCCCATTATATATAGTGTTCGTATTTTACTAGTTCATGTAGTGATTGTCGTGTATAAATGTGTAGTATGTGGTAGAAAGCGAACTTTATTAACTGTATATATTACGTACAAGAACAGTGTCACATTCGCACTTACCTGAAGCGAATTATCCAACTTGACAGTGACAACTTCGTGTTGAATCCTCCAGGAACATTTTAATTACGAGTGTGAAAGTAAAAACTGAACAGTGACGATTTTTCTACACCTCTGCAGTGAACCGAAACCTTTAGTGTTCGACTGAAACATCTAACACATGAACATTCGATCGTAATCCAGAAGATTGTGTACCAAAATCCAACACGAACTTTGAGAACATTGTTCCTTCCTTAAACTACATCAAACCGGAACAGGTGTGTTCTACAAGCTTTACCATCAGCTGATTTTAGAGCTCGTGTGTACTTCCGGATTAATTAGAAATTTAGAACAAAAATAGCAGACAACATATAAAAGATTAAAAAGTTTTGACGATTCTAAAATGTTTAGGATTCTATAAAATTGAATACACGAATTGTGTGTTTATTTATTTCTCTAATGTAATCTTAGAATCATATCTTGATTAACGTATTCATATTGCCGACTTTTTCGCGTTAATATGAAGAAACGTCAAGCAATGACACTAAGAAATTAAATAGTTATTGTAAATTATTGTTTCACTAATGTATGAATTATTTCCCTTTCATTTATTGTTATTACATTTTCACACAAAGGGCCATAAGTTGAAATGTATATGCTAATGTGTTGTGTGTAATATAACATGTTGTTGTTAAAGTGTTGACACCACAGGCAGGCATCTACTGGGCATGGCAGAGGGTTGCCAACATTGTATACCAACACAATAACTCCTGGCCAAGTAGGGACAGGGTTTGAGTGTTTTATACGACTTATATAAAGTCGTATTTCAGTCTCGCGAGATGGTTTTTGTTTCAAGAACCATATTATTATTTTTTTTCAAATTGCGTTGACGTAGATGCGTGAAGCTGGTGCTACTGATCCGACTGGGTGATAATACGATTGAGGTAACCAGCCATCGAGAGGGTGAAGCCTGATATGTGTTAAACATGAAGCACCACATGTCTTTGTACCCAACTCCCAGTTCTTATATATTTCTATGCCATGTGTGTAATTTTGATAACGTTGTGTATAACAATGGGAAGGTAGACTCTGACAAGGGCATACTATTAACCCAACAGGTACAGACATTAGACATGAAAGACGACATCTTTCATGGATTTTACCGGGGGAGCGTGTCAGAGTCCGACAGGGGACAGCGATGCAGGGACATCGTTACGACCGCCAGGCGACTTAGCTCCCAGTAAGGGATGCAACAACTTCGTTGCGCCGCCAGGCAAATAGGAGTTATCGGCCTGCGAGATCGCTGGCTGACCAGCGGTCAGGCCGCCAACGCAAGACGCACGCCTGCCACGTGACGCCACGTCAGGCAGGAGGCAAGTTGCGAACCAGGTCCAGACAGCTCTGGGACACGGAACATGATGGACGTGTGAGAAAGGCGTTGTATGGTTTCTGTATTGAAAGGCGAGTGTCTGGACATCTTGCGAGTCAGACTTGTGACTGTATTGTGGATGTAAGTTGTAAAGTATCCATTATATGTATTTGTGATCATCGTTCTGTATTTGATATGTTAATAAATCCACCGAACGATGTGTCGTTGAGTCTTACGTCAAATCACGTTGTATTTGTACTGTCTCACACTTGTTAGGAAAGCGAGCCAAGTTTAAGACCCTGACACTAACTAACTAACCTAAAAAATGGGAAAACACCTGTATGTTTATTATACGCCAGAGTTTATTAAAGCTGGTGAGAAAATATCTCTTGAATTTTGTTTAAAGAAAATAATAAATTTGAAACAGAAATTTGGCCAAAGGAATAGATGAGAAATTTAAATATCCAAACAATAAAAAAGAGCGACATGAAATGATACGCCAATTACAAAGCAGTTGCCTTGATAAGTCACAGCATATTACTGTTCCTTTCTTGCTTTTTCACCATTAGTACTGACACCCCCGGGAAGGTTAACCCGGTCAACAAATGCCCGCAGAAGTCGGCTGTGTCAGCCTAACGGCGAAGAACGCAGCTCTGCTGTAAACAGGCACAACACAATCATGTCCGGAAAAGAAAAAAAAACCGGATGAATGCCGAAGCAGAAGAAGAAGTGCTGACACTAGTACGGACCGGCACTGTGGTGAAGGGTTACAAATGCAATTCGTAATCCTGCATACAATGTTCGAAACACAGCTGCGGGCGATTTGGAAGCAGACTGGCTGGCATTGGTATCCATACAAAGGTATGATTGCCGGTTGTTCAGAAAGTAATGGCAAACTACTTAACACAGACTTGCCAAAAAATTACAAACAGCCAAACAAAAAACACTGGGGTTGACTGTCGCCTTCCCTAATAGGATAAACAACTAACTTAACAGAACTAGTACTTACGCACCAGATGACAATGACAAAACAACATCAACTAACAATGGGTCCTCACTCTACCTCAAAGGCCATGTCCCATCTTACCTGATGGCACACTGGAAGACTCAGAAGACCTGGATGAAGAAACAGTTGTGCTGTTACTAGACCCTGGAGAAGAATTCACCTTTCCATCATCCTCTTTACATGCCGATAAATTTACAAGTTCTCTACCATACGTTTGTTCATTTTGTGAAGATAAATCTTTGACTTGGTGATCATCATTTTCTACTGCAGGTTCAGTTGAGCATTCATCCACTGCTAAGGAACCACTACTGTTTTTCAGGTCAACAACATCTGTTGCTTCTGCTTTTGGTTCTGTCAATTGTTCTGGATTGCTGATATCAAGATGAAGAGCATCAACAGTAGTGGTAGCAGAAGCACCAGCTGCATTAGTTTCTGAGACATCAATAATCACTTTATCAGCGGTTGGTGTGGGTTCTTGTACTGAGACATCAATAATCACTTTATCAGCGGTTGGTGTGGGTTCTTGTACTGAGACATCAATAATCACTTTATCAGCGGTTGGTGTGGGTTCTTGTACTGAGACATCAATAATCACTTTATCAGCGGTTGGTGTGGGTTCTTGTTGACTACTGCCCTTCACTACTTCTTGATTGACATCATTTCCAATGGGAATTTGAAGTGAACTATCTTCTGTTGGCGGTGGCTCCTGTAAGTAACTGCGACCCAACAGATTACGAAGTAAGAGACAATGGAAAATATGTTCATCCTCCTTCTGCAGCAGTGTGTCAAACAGCTTCAGGGTAGCAATGCAAACCTGAGAAATCCAAAAATAAATATATTAGTACTAATATTTCTCCAACATAAATTATCACCTATTAGCTTGACTGTTCAAATAAACTCAAAACTGAAATCTTTCCTCCTATAGTAATGTTTACAGCAATAGACAAATGTTTCTTGTTCTAAATGTATGGCTGTACTTAAATATTCTGAAATGTAATATCTTAAAGTGGTCTTTTATATCTTTAGCCATCTGGAAATAGTAAGGATCAGTCAAGTTTGAATCAACATTACATCAGTTAACACAAGACATAATTTTACAGTCAAGCAGACAAGTTCATGTTTTAGAAATTTCCTTCCATTCCCCAAATATGATAAAACGTGCTTCATAAATTCAGATGTATGAGCACAGAATGAGAAATAGAAGATGCAAGGATAAACAACTCTAACTCACCTCCTCTGATAAATGATTACATCTCTCTAACAGGCGTTTCTTCAAGGCATGTTCTGGGCTATTCTGCATCTCCAATGTTCTATCACTCCCAAGCAAGAAATGGCAAAATTCTGACAGGACAGATGATAAGAATGTATGTTTAAACTTTCACGTGTAGGCAAAGATACTATAAGCCTAATGTTTGTAACCAAATTTCTTATTAGTCAGCATCTGTGCCCTAGGGGATAGAGATGCATTTTCACAATTTCCTGACTTACTGAGTTGAGGGTTTGAAATCAGCTGCTGCCGATTTGAAAGTAGGCCACTGATTTCATTTATAAGAGGTGTTGTCATCCAGAAATCAATGGCAAACTAATGAACATAAAACTGCCTAGTAAATCACAAACAGCCAATTAATGTTGGGGTTGTTGAAATGTCCTGTAAAGGATATGCTACTCAATGCTTAATTTATTATTATGTAGTAAGAAAACTGAAACTAAAATTAAATTTTTGTAATATTCATCAGTAAAATAAAAACACTGAGGGACACAGAGACTCTTTAGTATGCTCAGAATCCCATGAATGGTTAAGATGATCAACATCCAAATCCAAATATAAATTCACAAAAACAATTGATTATTCATATCAAGACATTTTTGTGGTCACATTATAAGACAACAGGGCCTGGAGAAGGCTGCAATAACACAAAAATCAAAGGTGTTAAAGGTGAGATTAACAGAGGAAAAATGTGATGGATAGACAATAGTGGCCCAGAAAACTGTCATAAGAACACAGATATCTGTGGAGGAACATTGTATTCCTCCAGTATAAGGGTAAGGTTAACAGAGGAAAAACATGCTGGATAGACAAGAGTGGCACGGAAAACTGTCAGCAGTCACAAAAACACACATATCTGTGGATATACACACTTGCCAGCAACACACTTGCCAGCAACACACTTGCCAACACAACTCTGCTTGGGACAAAATGAATGCTGACCACTTGGCAGAAGACCACAGATGAGGACAAGAAACTCACAACTGTCAGATGTTGTTATAACTACAGTCTGCATAAGACACAGAAAATAAAATGGTTTGGTCATCGTTCATAAAGTCAGGACAGTTACCATGCATGTGTGTTACAGTAGAAAATGTAAAGTTAATCGCATAACACATACTGACATACTAAATGTTGGGCATTCACATATACTAGGTCACAGCATTATGAGGTGGGAATGTCCCTAACATCCAGAATATTCTGAAAATTATCCAGCACTCTATGTTATAAGGCTGTGTCAACCCCAGAACAGTTCTGACCGAATATAAGTCCTGTCACTATAGTAGACCTGGACAGCTGCAGTGGTAAGAAAGTGCACTAACCAATGTCACAGAAAACTCACCACAAGTACAACAGTCAAGGGCATAAATTTTATAAATATTCCCCCTCTGTAGTGTCTCAACCTTACAGTGGTAAAGGTAGGGAGGGAGGGAGGGAGGAGGAGGAGGGGGTGTGCATACGTGCGTGTGTGTGTGTGGGGGGGGGGGGGGAGGTTCAATGACCGCAAGAGCCATGCTGATGGTTGCGTGGCTACAGGTATGACCTCATACGTTAGACAGGTCAAGGGACAGAAACCGGATTCCAGGAAGGTTAACCCAGTCAACAAATGCCTGAAAAAGTCAGATGTGTCAGCCGAAAGGTGCAAATATTGCAGCTCTGCTGTAAACTTCTTTTTTTTTTAACGTCTAAAACAACATTCCGGACAAATATAAAAGAAGAAGAAGAAGAAACCAGATGAAGAGAGACACAAACCTACTACCTTGTGGGTAGACTGGATACAGTCAAAGGCTGGGAAAATAAAACTCAAAAAAATGCTTATTGACGTTAGATGTACTCAGCCAAAGATTTGATGAAACAAATTACTTTATGATGATACAGATTCTAAATCTTAGCTCGCAAAGATACTTACAAACCAACAAATAAATTCACTGATTATCTATTTTAACAACTGGTGATGTCTGTCCACCTTGAGTAATTTTAGGGTGGAGGTAAAAATTACCTACCCTAGCCTCATTATGTGAAAGCCAGGTTTCTTTTACCCTCCAATAAATTAAACCCTTGCCTCCCTGGGAAGGTTAACCCGGTCAACAAATGCCAGCAGAAGTCGGATGTGTCAGCCTAACGGCGCAAGAACGCAGCTATGCTGTAAGCAGGCACAACGCAATCATGTCCGGAAAAAAACTCCGGACGAATGCAGAAGAAGAAGAAACCCTTGCCTTGCTAGAGCTAAAAACTTCCGTCTCCAGATGTGAGAGAGCAGTATCCTAACTGCTCTAAGTACCAGCTTGTTAATGGCGATAAAATAAAACAATCTGTTCATATACTCCGAAAATCTTTGTATTTTTTTTGTTAAATCAATACATTACTTACTATTACTTATGACTAATGATCAACATCTGTCTTTTAATTAATTTTCTTAATGGTGGGGGTGGTGGTGCTTATATCAAATTATATAATGACGCTCATCTTCCATCAGTCATCAAAAGCAAATTATGTACTTCAAATCCAATGGGCAGCAGAAACTACTGTGTTTACCTGAATATAATACTGGGTCTTATGTTAATTTTAGCTAAAGAAATGCAACAGAGCTTATTATCGGCAGATGTCTTTTTTTTCAGATACAAAAATCTACTTTTATTCATGTACAATCTTCTACATTTATTCAAATATAGACGTGTCATCTTCTTTTGAAACATTGTCATAACCCTCCAAATCCCGAATTCCGTCTGATCATCCCAGGCCCATCATAAACACTACAGTTTCATCCATCACAATCATGTTGGAAAGTTGGCATTTAGAAAAGTTGATACCATCAACAAAGTACTTGAATGCAAGTGCATGTTTAATAACTTCGTTCTAGGTGACAATCTTAATAACTAAGGCTTATTTTAAGGGTAGGTCTTATATATTAAAATATCCTGAAAAATCGTGCTAGGGCTTATTTTAGGGGTAGGTATTAATTTCAGGGAAACAAGTTATTATTCAGAATGAAACAATTTCTAAGAGACAAACAGTGACTTTTAATCACATATTCCAAATAATAACCTTCCTGCAAAATACTAGAGCCAGAGACCTAAACGATACAATTATCTCCCTAGAAGATTTGACAACATTTTGACAACTGCACAATTCAAAGGTTACCTGCCAATTGCACAATCCAATGGTTACTAGCCAACTGCAACATACAGGCAACATAAAAGCAAATTGACTTGCAAAGTTGGGTGGATTTCTACAACAAAATAGTTTAAACATAGCTAATGAAATAGTAACAACTTATATCAATGTTTCTTACAGGACAAAATGGACAACAGACCACCCTGACCATATGCAAAATAATGCTTATCATCAACTTTCAAGGTGAGATCAGGTAAATGTTAGATAGTGAACAAGACAACATACTGAAATACCATCTATATCGTAAGTTTAAGATAGGCTGGTCAGATCTGTGTGTATGCAGTAATAACTCCATGATGGACAAACACCACACCACAGGCCTGCTTAACTACCAATGAACGTACACATATATGGCATCAGCCAATGTCATTTCACCAACAAATGTAGGGAATGTCATAAAACTGAAACTGACTACTGCTTTTATGAGAGAGACATGAACAAGGAAGTCTTGAGTGTGAACAAGGAAGAAGAAGAAAAACATGTAATATGTAAGTAAACAACAAACGTGGTTTAGCTAAATATTACCTCTCAGTAGTGCAGGAGAACAAACTGTGCGCAGGCATCGGACAATGTATGTTGTGGAAACAATGATGCCAGACTCCGAGCTAAGAATGCACAAATAATTACAAACAGCTCCATTATTAACATAAGTATATGTATTACGGTAAACAAATGCTCGTTTGATACAAACATTTACATGTAATTTATACAGGCATCTGATGAAGATAATTATAATCAAGCGACACCGTCAGATAGCTGCTGTTTGCTGATGATTGTGCTCCATATGCCAACTCAGAGGCAGACATGCAACAGAATGTTTCAGCTTTCTCATATGCCTGTATCAACTTTGGGCTCAATATCAACTTGGAGAAGACTGTAGTTATGTACCAGCCAGCTCCAGGGAATAATCACACCGTGCCGAATATCAAGGTGAATGGTCATATACTAAGTGTTGTGGGCAAATTCACCTATCTTGACAGCACTGTGTCACAAGCTTCCACAATTGATGATGAAGTAAATGCAAGAATCTCCAAGGCCAGCGTGGCCTTTGGCAGACTGTACAAGAATGTGTGGGACAGAAATGGAATAAGCTTGCAAACAAAGCTGAAAGTCTACAATGCAGTTGTATTATCTTCACTGCTATATGTTTGGGAAACCTGGACTGTTTATCAGCAACACGCTAGGAAATAAAATCACTTCCACAAGGTCTGCCTTAGGAAGCTATTGAAGATTAAATGGCAAGACAAGATCCCAGACACTGAAGTTCTAGAAAGAGCGTCCATGCCCACTATTGACACTCTACTAATGAAGAATCAGATTTGCTGGGCTGGGCTGATCACATGCCAGATTGCAAGCTCCCTAAACAAATCTTTTACAGCGAGCTGTGTTGTGGTAAACGCTCCCAAGGCGGCCAGAGGAAACGCTTTAAAGAAACTCTGAAAATCTCACTGAATGCTTTTGGAATTCATCATGACACCTGGGAGACTGCTGCCAAAGACCAAAATTCATGGCGTACATCATTACGCAAGGGTGCAGTCACATGTGAAGCAACCTGGACAGCAAGAGCTGTGAAGAAAAAGCTGGACAGAAAAACCACCGCAGGAGATCCTCCTCCTGGAGCGTCAAGCATTCTTTGCCCACATTGTCAAAGAACATTTCGAGCCAAAATTGGCCTTATCAGCCACCTTAGAACTCAAGGCTCCATACTTTCAACCCCACTGGATGAAATGAATGGTCATCATCATTCTTGACGGACAAACAACATATGAAATTATAATCATCACGTGATCAAGTTTGATGTTGATAAGAATTGATGAAAGAAAAATACTGTTTATCATGCGTCATTTCACTTACTTATAAATTATTTTAATGATTATTGAAATAAAAAAGCAGCATGTAAGATGGATGTGTGTGCCCAATTATTAACCTTTTACAATAAAATATATTCACTGGCTCATTCCGAGAGTCACCTTAAATATTACCAAACAATTAAAATCTATATATATATAAAAGATGATGTATGTATGTGTGTAGGGATGTATTTGATGTGTTCGATAACGGTCCATACGATTGAGATGAAATTTTCTACATGTATTCTTTTCATTCCCGTCCAGCCAACTGTCATAGTTTGTTAGTGTACAATCAGCTATTTACTTACTAAAATTTAATATTTAAATTTACATTATCATTTATATATAGCATGGGGACTTAACTTAAGAAAAGTTATTTCAAGGGGCATAACTTTTAATAGCATTGCTATATATTTTATATATAGATTGTTGCATTGTTTTCAAAGATTTCCCATTTCAAAGATTTATAAACTCTTTGTCTACAGTTATTTACAGGCATATGAGTTATAATAAATAATTATATAATCTTTCAGGCATTTTCAAAGTTTTCATAAAAATAATGCATCTATTTAAATAGTGAAAATTTTCTAACTCATATTTTTATGTTTAAAGACGTTATCTACAGTCATGTAGGTGATTAAAAAGTTTTCATTAAAAATAATGGATGGTATGTGGAAGGACATTCTTAAGTTAAATTTTTTTTGTTATATGAATTTAAGGAGACGCTCCCCACCAGGAGCTGGGCGAAGCCGCGCCGGGTCAGATAGATAGACAGACAGATAGTCGGGAACGGGAGCTTATATGACTACTTATATAAATTAAATGAGATGCTCCCCACCAGAGACTGGGTGAAGCCGGGCCGGGTCAGACAGACAGACAGACAGACAGACAGACAGATAGTCGGGAACGGGAGCTTATATGACTACTTATATGAATTAAATGAGATGCTCCCCACCAGAGGCTGGGCGAAGCCGGGCCGGGTCAGACAGACAGACAGATAGTCGGGAACGGGAGCTTATATGACTACTTATATGAATTAAATGAGATGCTCCCCACCAGGGCCTAGGCGAAGTCGGGCCGGGTCGGACAGACAGACAGACAGATAGATAGACAGACAGGCAGGCAGATAGTCGGGAACGGAAGCTTATATGACTACTTATATGAATTAAATTAGATGCTCCCCACCAGGGACTGGGTGAAGCCGGGCCGGGTCAGACAGACAGACAGAGAGATAGACAGACAGACAGACAGACAGACAGATAGTCTGGAACGGGAACAGGAGCTTATATGACTACTTATATGAATTAAATGAGATGATCCCCACCAGGAGCTGGGCGAAGCCGGGTCAGACAGACAGACAGACAGACAGATAGATAGATACCCGCCAGGGGCTGAGCGAAGCAGGGCCGGGTCAGCTAGTCATTAATATACCTAACATAAACATTTTTAACTCATTATTTTAAATCATATCAACTGTAATCTTGATTTTAACCTTCCTGGACAAGTAATCAATACCATCATAGCACATACATATTTTTTATTGATTTAAATAATTAATTCATGTCCTCCTCAAGCCAAGTTTTATGGTAGATATCAAGAAGGAGCATCCGACTGAATGGCTAGAATGCAGGATTCCCATTCAGCAGACCAAGGTTTGAATCCTCGTTAAGGTGCCTGCATTTTTATGTCAGGGACAAAAAGGAAACCCTAAACTACTAAGTTTGCTGTGGCTGCAATAGGTAGGCGGCCTTAATTCCTCAGGCTAAAAAAACCCATGTCCTACACCGCAAAGTGCTAAAGGCAGTAATGACCATTTTTTTTTTACATTAACTTTTTACATTTCGAATGACGATTCTTTCTAGAATACTTACGTCTGCATAAGTTGTGGTAAGATCTGGCCACTGAGCAGTGTCTTGTGAACTTCTGAAGCAAGAGCTTCGCCAACAAGTGGATTAGCTACAGCAATCAGTTGGTCGCAGTAGTCCAGCCATGAAAAAAAGGATATCACTTGACATTTGCCAGTAACACCCTGCTTTTCACTTCTTTCAATAATGTTTCCAAACCTGGTGAAAGTAGATAATGTGTGTCAGCATTAGGAAACTACTGGGAAACATGAATTATTAGGTTCATCTATTACTACTTCTAGACTTCAAAATAAACAACTACTTTTTTTTTGGGCGCTTGCTCACTTTGAACTCAAGCGTTGTCCATACACGTGCTTCTAGTGCACTGGAACTGATTTTTGTGTGTGCGTTAGCTTTCCCAATTAGTAGTGCCCCTCGCCATCAGGCGAACCCACTCTGACTTCAGAGGTACTTGTAATTTATATCCCCAAGTCAAGGACGAGAAGTCAACATATTAGTCCAACTGACCAGTGTAGGGGTTGAACTTGTTACCTTGGCATCAGCACACCGGATGTTTAAGAATGAGTGCTTTTATCCATTCGACCAAGCCCTTCCTATAAATAATTTCAAATACAATGTTTTAGAAAAACAATAAAGATATTTTTGGGACTTGGCATCTGTGGCTTAGGGCTCTTGAATGCAATTTCACTATTCCAACATACCAGGTTCAAACTCAACTAAAAGTAATCAGGAAGCAGATCACTTTGCATTGATTTTCACAAAGGTATAAGTATCAGAGATTCAGAAAGCAATGTAAAATTGCCTCGAAAATCAAACACATTTTTTAAAATGCTAGGAATGATTGTGATGTTGTGATGATGATTGTGATGACCTGTAATGTTATGATGATGATTTTGATGTCCTGTGATGATGATTGTGATCACGTTAGATTTGGTAAATGTACATACTGTCTGCCTCCATGAGTGTTGTAGTAAATAAAGGTTTTTTTGTCACATGTTAGCGAGAACTAGTAAATTAAATAGATTAAGCTATTTTTCCATGTTTAGATATGATGCATTAACATTGAAAGATTGTCTCCACTATTAATAAGTACAGGAGTGAAAAATATAAATGATAAAACACATTCCAAAGACAAAGTTATGGAAAAAAATCATTCATCGCACTAGAATTTGGGTATTAAAAGGTAGAGGATATCATAAATGATATCAATATTATAAATAATCTTTCTTGTATGTTAAACAATGTTTTATAGTAATTCTTTCCACATAATCAAGAAACAGTGAGTAACAATCAACAAAGAAAGCAAAACACCAGTACTATAACTTTTTTTTTCCCGCATATCCTCAACGGGACATCGCTGTCAACACAAGCATTTTACCACTGTTGTTGATTTCTTGGCAAGATTATGCTCAGTAGTTTGCTACCAATTCTTGCACGCTGCTTTACCCCACGTGGATAAACGGGATTACAGAGAAAGTCATTTAACCCCTAGGCCAGGGAGACCGGCATACTATAACTAGGCAGTGACAACAGAAAGACAAGACATAGTTATCTGTACCAAACCCACTTTTTAACAGTGTTTGATACTTTACTCGGAGCAAACATGTGTCAATCTTATTTTTTTACGAGGGAAAGTATTCAAATTAAAAAAAATTTATTATAAAGAGCATGGAATTATATGAACAACAGAAAATCTTATTTCAGAACACAAACTGGCTTTTAAGCAATACCCCATGTAGGGGTTGTGAGGCTTGAGCAGTTTGCACATGTGCAATAGTGATTATAAAATGGCTGTTCAACTATCGAATTGCACAGTGGAAGAACAACTAGGCATTATTCGATTTTTGTGGTCAGACGGTGTGAAACCTTGTGAAATCTACAGAAGAATGTAGTGACATGTTAGTGATGAAACTGAAACCCGCTATATGACTGAAACCCGCTATATGATTGAAACGCCAGGGACTTCTCTCAGAGTATTGTTGCTGCACGATAATGCCCATTCTCATGCGGCTACACATACATGTTCTGAAATTTGAGGTCTTAAAACATCCAACATACAGTACAGACTTAGTGCCATTGAACTTTAATTTGTTGGGAACCTAGAAAGAACAATTGCGGGGTCAGAGGTTTGCAGATGACGAAGTAATGGAGGCAGCGCAAAATTGGTTTAAGGTCACACCTTAAAACTAATTCCTAGAGGCATCAACAAGCTAGTGGACATGTGGACCAGGTGTGTTGCTAGGCAGGCAGACTATGTTGAAAAATAACACATACAAAATTTCTGATTCGCACTATTGTAACAAAGTTTGTAAAATTTGTTACTTAATTACTTCCCGTCATATCTTTTAACTTTCTTCAATATGTATGTACAGAATTTTATCTATAGGGCTAGTGCCGATACACAAAATTTGAACTCATACTCAATGGGGTCAATAAATACATTGTGAAAAGTTATAGGCTAATGGATGCATTGTGAAAAGGTATGGGTTAATGGAAATGTGAAATGTTATTGATCACTGGAAATGAGGGGAAATGTTATGAAACAATGGATACATTTCAGGTGACCCAAAAACAGTTGTAAAAATTGACCCTTCTCTTACCCCCATTTTGCTTCTACACTCTCTACAACATCAGGGCTGATGAGTGCTGGAAGCTTCCGGTAGAGGTGAATCAATGTGTTAGCAATGGACTGGCAGAAGCATGTGTGGGAGATCATGGCAGTGGCTGCAGATTTTTCTGGTAGGCTTGCACAGAGCATTAGTCCTTCGCATGCTTTAACAGATATCCTTGCATCCTGGGTAATTATTGTCATTAAGTTAATCAAATTAAACTGAATCATTTTGTGACCTTGATAATGTGACATTTAAACTACCATTTATTAATTAATTTTTTTACATTCTTGCCTACTTCACACCAAAAGATTATATTTCATAGTCAAATAATGGAGCTCTCAAAGTGCAGTGGCTAGTGGACTACTATATAGACAAATAAGTCTGGGTTCAACCCTGAGAGTGGAACGATTTGTTTCTTCTTTAAAAGTAAATGGCAATCCATTTTAATAAAAGGTTTCTATGGAAATATAAAGGTATCCAGGGTGAAGTGCACCACACATACCTTTTTTATGCCAGTCTATCACTGAAAATACAGGTCATTAGCACTAATGTGCTTTAATTCATTCTAACCCAACCAGTATGGGAAATATGAAAAATAACTACAATTGCAAATAAACAAACATTCATTAATTGGGGCCTGTGCAGAACAGAACAGAGCATAGATGCACAACTTAACTCATACCAAACTATTTTTTAGATGTGTTCATGGTTGGCTGGATTCTGCAACTGAAATCTTCTACGGGATGAGATAGCCAGTCTCATGCCAACCCTCCTTAGTAACCTCTTACAGCAAGCATGGTATGTTACAGTAGTGCTATTCTTTGCTTCCTCAATGGACCCAGGATATATGAATGAATAGGTTGTCTTAATATTACTAAAATATATATATATATTTTAAATCCTATATCTGAGGAAAACTAATGGTGCATTTTTAACAGCTCAGTCAAGAAAACAAACCTTTCCACATAAACATATAATTACCTCACTAGAAGACAATGACAGAAGGGCATCAACCAGACTGAACACCTGAGGTGGCCGATGGGGATTCCGAATAATTCCTTTATCCGGGTTCTGTAAAACATGGGATTTAAGCGTAGATAGAAAAATTGTTTGTGATATCAAATGTTAGCTCCATGCAAATAAGATAAAAGTAGCAATTAACGGGTTACAAGATATCAAGCAGGATTGAATTGCTGCGGTGGTCTGTTGTACGTAGAGTCACCTCTATCTTTGTTCTGGGGCATGTGTTAGTTGAGGGAAATGAATGAACTGATAAACTTGCTGGCTCTGCATCCACTGCAGATGGCCAGCTCATTGATCGAGCCGATGTTATTAATGCCCTCAGAGAGATGTCAGGAGCAGAGGACTTTGAAGCCAGTGAATCCACTTTGTTGTCCAGAATGAGAGACATGGAAGTTAGAAGTGGCACAGCCAGACTCGAGCGGCACATCGGGAGAATGAGGGACCTCGTCAACCAACACGAAACTGGTACTATTAATTGTCAGACACTGATGTATATGTGGGGGAGGGGGAGAGAGAGAGAAAAGAAGGATCTGAGCATCTATGGACTTTCCAGAATGCAAGGATGATACCCCATCAGATAACTAAGATATCAAGCAGCCCCTAAACAGAATGATACTTTAAACAGAAATGAATGTAAATACTAGAGCAACATTTTCAGACAACACAGGTTACTGAACATTTAATATCCTCCACAGAAGCCAAGTAGTTCCACAAACTGTAGCAGTAAGCAAACATTGCCAATAGTTTACTCTGATAAAAGTATAATCAGTCAGCTTTACAAGGACACAATTACAATAGACAGAATTAACAGTCTGGCCAAACAACCTTCATTGACGACATCATACAATTGCAATGAGGCCATTGAGAAATAGTGATTTTAAGATGAGGAACATGTTAAAACTTTTAGAAACGATATTTATTAAAGTGAGATTAGGAAAATTTCACTGAAATATATACTTGTTGCCATGCTGTGTGCATTCTATTGTACCAATTATAGTGAAATGATGGTTGAGGCATCCTTCAAGAATAAGATGTATGTAAACATTTGTGATCCCAACTATGACCCTCATATGTAAAAGTTCAAGACTAAATGTGCAGAGATCTTACAGTCCTACATTTCAATCTGAATTTAACATTTCAGAAAGAATCCAAGAAAGAGATTTTAGCAGCACTTTAACAAGTTAATGGCACAAAAGAAATGATGAACAATGATGACATCAAATATCTCAAAAGTTATCATTTAGAAGTTAAATCTAGTAGTAGCCACCTTAGCTCATTTAAAACAAATATTGTAACGTATATTACAATTTAGTAGTGTGTTCAGGAGCCTCTTACTCCCAGGCAGTGTTTTCTATACCCAAAGAATTATGTCTTACTTGCAAGTACCAATGAATCTAGTTCTGGAAACTCAATTTATTTTGCATCATATACCAGCTGTCCAGAAAGAGTATCCATGGAATATGTCATCTGTCATGTGATATATATGATCAAGCCACACATTATATTTTAGTAGAATGTACACATTTATATAACCAGCTTAGGAGAGCACTGTAATCCATTATTTCAAGAAAAAACAAGGACAGAATGCAGACTTATCTTATTCAACAAGTGTAAGCTAAAGCCTACCTCAATGAAGAAATTCACAAGATATGGATCTGTTTTGATCTTGGCACATACTGTACATAAGAATTCTATTTCTTCCTTCTCCGTTGGGCTTCCTTGTGTTTCTCCACAAGCCTTCACTAAACGCTGTAAAATTATAAATGCAAACACATGAGTTACGTGCCAACAAAAACATAGCCACCATAAACAATAGCCAGTATTTTCAATAGTCATTAATAGATGTTAATCATGGTTAAGCTGTGAAAATTTGTAAGCTACACAAAATATAATTTGTCTGCTTTATTTTTCTAACAGCCCATACTGTATCATAACGGTCATTATGTTTATCCACAGCCAAATGCTGTCAATGATTTCTGATGAAAAAGTACTTCTCCATGCCACAATGTCGTAACATCTTCCCAAGTTTCTTTTCCCTTCCAACCTTGCTGCTGTCACAACATACAATGATGTTGCAGGTAATAGAAGAAGCAAAGCAACCCTGAAGGTGTGCCAGCAGTTGATAACAAACTGCGATGGTAATGTCATAAGTCCGGTCGGACGTGGGTTTAACACGTGGGCTCATTGCCTGCCAAAGTCAGGGAAAGATTGGCCCCCTATTCCTCCTTGCTCCAAGGTCTTTAACATGTGATGGCACTATCATATCAGCAGGAAGCTGCTCCGGGAACATTTTTATTATTTAAAGCAACCCAGAACAACTACAATAAACATTGAAGGCTAGCAACTATCGAGGCCTATTGCATCACAGAGAACAAAGTAAGGAAGACAATACAGTTTTTTTTAAATCTTTACACATTTTCATTAACAAGTGTTGATGTAGGACTATATGTAAGTGTAAATATTTGTACTCACAACATTTTAAATATCTTTCAATCACTTAAAAATACTGAAACTCAACTACAGTTTTGGTAATGTAAGTTTACAGTTAATTGTCAGTAAATCTTAAACATATTTGAAACCAACAATACTTCCTTGCATAAACAACAGAATAGATCTTTTTGATATCTGAACTAGGTTTGTAAAACAATAACCTACAAGCTTCTTCTATACTGAACAATGACCATACATATATAGTAAAGAATAAATAATCACAGAAAAAAAAATTCTATGCATTCAAGAAAAACATAAAAGTCCAAATAAAATGTAAGATGAAAATCTAAAAGTAAAGTCATAATCAGTAAAGAAGCACATTAGCAGCAAAGAACTTCGATGGCTTACAAAGAAAAGGAAATACATTTTTAAGTATGGGCATACATAATTAAAAGGATTTTTGTTTTCCTAAGCTGTCAAACATTTGAATAATCATAAAACACTGACCTGTACTGCACGATGGACATTGATATGAGGCAGCAGAGGATGTGAGATCCTTGATAACAGTTTTGTGAAGAAGCTTAATACTGTTTGCTTCATTCCAGGAGGGTGCTGAAATTTAAATGAAACATGATTTGTTTAAAATGTTTTAACAGAAGACAAAAGCACTTTGAGCAAATTGAAAGGTGCCTTAATCATGTGATCATTTCTCTTCTCCTTTTTCAAGCCTTTTTCAAATGCTGTGCATCAGACCTAGTTATGCACCTCTGTAGCTCAAGAGAGCATCTACATCTGTGTAAAGTTTACTTCCTCTAGAAAGATTTCATCCAAGGTAACAAACTATCTACACATGAGCAGGTTTTCTTCCATACTAATTTTTGCCAAAGCAACAGCCTGCTGGCCTACTGTTTACAATTACCAACAGTGGGAATTGTTAGATACGCAACTTACACACAGGTGAGGTATTTGATCGCACTAATAAAAAGATCATGAGAAAGTATGATATCATTAGAAACCAATTATTTCTTGTAAAAAATTCAAGTGCTGACCTTTTATTATAGATAGTCTTTCACCCTTGTCCGCTGCCAGTGTTTGAACTGCATGTATTTTTAATTCAAATACATCAGAACTCTCATTGTTTATCCTGCATGTCGAAAAAAGATCCACAAACTGCTGTATTGTGTCTCCAGGAAAGAGTATGTGTTGGTTCCAGATTTGTAAATGAGAACTGTACTAGTATAGTGGCTATATGCTCGCTTGCTGATGCAGTGGTCACAGGATCTATCCGCATCAGGGCGAATTTAAATTTTTTTAAATTGACCTGGGCTCACAGGTCGACTCAGTCTAAAATGTGTACCAGGAATGTCATGGGAAGTAAAAGATAACCAGCATGTATGTCAGCATGGCCGAATGGATAAGAATGCAAGTTCTTAAACATCTGGTGTGCTGATGCTGAGGTAGGGGGTTTAACCCCTACACTGGACAGTTGGACTAAAATGTTGACCTATCGTCCTTGACTTGGGGACGTAAAGTACAAGTATCTCTGAAGTTGGAGTGGGTTCACCTGATGGCGAGGGACACTGTTAATAGGAAAAGCTAATCCACAAGCAAAGGTCAGTCCAGCACTGCTAGAAGTAGTGTGTATGGACTATGCTTGAGTTCAAAGCGAGCGGGCGTGAAAAAAAAAAGCTCGACTCAGTATAAAATGTGTACCAGGAATGTCTTGGGAAGTAAAAGATAACTGGCATGATACCGACCACATCACCCACTGAGTGCCAACTGGTCTATAAACATATGGAAGAAAGCACCATATGCCCAATGTGCTTGAAGGCATGTAAAAGGGTTCTTTACTGTTCAGTGACAAGATTTGTTGATGCCAGATAATAATTCTCAAAGCTGCCAAATAATGACAAATGTAATGTTAATTACAGGTTGTATGCCTTGTGTCCTCACCCAAGCATGTGTGTGTATAAGTGTGTGGGGAATCTAATAAACATAATTTACAATATATCCATAACAATACATTCACTGATTAATTTATTTTTCCGTGGACACATAAGAGCATTTTAACACTCACTGAACAATAATAACAATTCAAAATCAATCATGTGCCATGCCGGAAAGCGTGGGCGGTCATGACTCGCCATTTCAATCGATCACCAGCGTCGTGGATCAGCTCATTGTTCCTGTCTCGTCCATGCCATGTGGCCAAGCCATTCACGTATTTTCCTCTCGGTCTTCCTCTTGGTCTGTTCCCTTCGATCTTGCCAGTTGTCACTAAGTTCTCCAATCCATTTCTTCTCATAACATGTCCAAAAAATGTTGACTGTCTATGTCTAATGTCTCTAATCAGTTTACGATTTTCATTTGTCTCCTATAGTACTTGGTCATTGGTTTTTCTGTCTGTCCAAGGTATTCTTTGCATTTTCCTCAGAAACCACACTTCTGCAGCCATCAGATGTTTTAACAATTCAAAACGATAATGAAAATGTGCTTTGGGGCAAACACAACAAGAATAAATTCTACAACTATTCATCTACAAGCTTACATCAGTTCTCCCCAGTGTGTAGAGTGTCTCTAAGAGTCTGTGTTGAAGCAGATATTCCAAACACACGCCAGTTGTTCCTGCCTCGCCAAGGTTAGATTCCTCTTCTTGAATGATACGTAACATTGACACAAGGTGCTCTTGTAAATCAGTCTCCTCAATGCGTGCATCTCGCCCTGCGTTTTTGACAGTTTAAAGTTGTTTTTAATTACAGATACAAAAAATGAAAAAAGGAAAATCTCATGAGCTACTGTAGGAGTGTGAAGTGTTAGGCTTTCATATATTCTCAGTCAAGGCATAATGAGGTCAGTTGATCAGCTCTTCCTTGTGTCATCATGTGCCCTGTCAACTGGTGTATGTGTTCATGCATCTAGTCAGATCTTGGTCCCTAGTGTTCTGGATAAATTCTATTTAAGATATTTCTCCATACCATCACCACAGCCCATCCAGCATCATTTCTCTTCACCTGCCTCTATATCTTCTACCGCTGATCCTTCAACCTGTCATGATGTTTAAGCGTCTCTCTTCTCATTGCATGACCAAAGAAAACTATTTGTAACGTTTTACTTTCATTAGCCTTTTACAAACACTCGTTAGTTACTCTGGCAGTCCAAGGTATTCAGAATACACAACTTAACTTAAAAAGCACATCTCTGTTGCCTCCAAGCACTACCTAATCTGTTTGTTCACGTTCCGAGATTCACTGCCATATAGCAGAACTGGTTTCATATCATTTCAGTACTCTTTTTCTGACATTCAATGACAGTCATTTATTGCACAAGTTTCATTTTCCAAAATGCAGCCTTTGCTTAGCCTAGTCTTCTTTCAATCTATGTCACGCAACTTCCATCTAATGTTATGACTGTCCCCAAATATTTGAATTTATTGACTTAGTTAAGCATTTTTGTTCATATTGTTATATTACTGTTTGGTGGTATCATTTTCTTTGATACAACCATTGTTTCTGTTATCCTGATATTCAAGGAAAGTTCCTTTCTGCACTCTTGTATCACAATGTCCAACAGTGGTAGACTGTTGATCCAGCAGTTTGTTTTGTTCCAGATGTATTGGTGTTACCTTTCCTTGGAGTAAACTAGGAAGGCCAAGAGAGGGATCATGCTGCATGGGTAACTCAGCCCAGGCTTTGTGCTGTAGAGAGGTATAATTCCACCCCTGGTCTAATTGCCATGGGATGTAATTATGCCATTTGTGACACACAATGTTACAAACTAATGTCTGTCAAGATGGCCAGGTGCCAGTGACATCTGTAGCAAAACAATTATATTGGCAAAATAAGATGGTGCCAAATTGCTGGATGGTAGCAATTTAAAACTGTCACATGAATGAACAGCTTGAAAGCAAATATTGCAAACCGTACTGTAACCAAATATGATTTTGCCATAACATAGTCACATTCACCACATTAAAGTAAGTAAGTAAGTAAGTGAGTGAGTGAGTGAGTGAGTGAGTGAGTGAGTGAGTGAGTGAGTGAGTGAGTGAGTGAATGAGTAAGAAAGTAAGTAAGTAAGTAAGTAAGTAAGTAAGTAAGTAAGTAAGTAAGTAAGTAAGTAAGTAAGTAAGTAAGTAAGTAAGTAAGTAAGTAAGTAAGTTAGTTTGGTGGTTGGTTGGTTGGTTGGTTGGTTGGTTGGTTGGTTAGTTAGTCGACAGATCATCCTCATTGCACATCGAACCATTCAGTCCATAAGTGCTCTGATCACCTCCTCAGCAAATCCTGCAGCGTGTAGCGGCTCACGACACCAGTTCTGTGTTGGTTTATTACTCTTCTTTGGCTTCCTGTGTAGTGTTCTTGATTGCCCACACCTCTTTTAACTTGCTGTTCTCGCAGCCTGACCATGGTTGTAGATTCCCAGTCATCGCTTGGTTCCCGTAAACGACTTACTTCTCGTAGAGCATTAAGAATGTCTGGTCCATGGCTCGTCCGCCTTCCACAGTAGCCCTACCTGCAAGCCTGCTCATTCCTTGTACGCCCGCATGCCCTGGTACAAAGATGAAACTAATCTTTGCCAGCTGAGATCACTCCAGAGACAGCAGCCACTTTCTTTGGACCCATCTCATCTCTATCCTCCTGAGCATACTCATTGAGTCCCTAAAGACACAAGCCCGATTGAATGTCTGTGTCTCGAGCCATGTTATTGCTTTACTTACTGCCATGACTTCCATAGTCAGGCTACTTGTGGCCAAAGCAAAAGCACCAAACTCTTCCTTCACACTTTTCCCTCCAGCCTGAGCAGTAAAGACCTATGAACTTCTCACTCCTCGGACCACCAACCCATCCGTGTAAATGACATGTACAGAACTCTGTTGGCACTTGTACCCACTCCTCGCCAGGTTCTAAGTCCTCAAGTGAACACACCTGCTGAAGAATGTCTTCGGCTTGACCCATCCACAACTTTCCTCTTTTTAACCTGCTGCCCTTTACCTGCTTAATCTCGCTATGCAGTGGATGTTGTGTGTTTGCGTTGACTCTGACATAGGCACATACTTGGCAAATTTGTATTCTGTCCCTCATGGTTGGAAAATCAAGAATGTGAAACCAAGCCTAGCAGTATACAGGGATGTCTACATGGTCACATTGTTACAGTGTTGTCTTGCTGCTCTCTGTGATTACCAGTGGAGAAGTCGTAAACCAAGACCCTGAGCTTGCAAACACGCTGCATTTTGCTATGTCAGCTGTCGGTACCATACTGAGGGACTGAACTTTTCTTGTTGAGGAAGCCTTCAAAGTCAGAGCAAATATGCAGACAGCCCTGCTAATCTCTAAAGGCACAGCCTGAGGTAAATTAGAGGCCTGATATATGGATGTGAGTTTCTGTAGCTATGTGAAGGATGTGACAAATTCAGAACCAGAGCATTATGTGTCATCTCTGCATTAATGGAAAATTTGTTTGGATGGCGTGGAATGTGCATGTTGTGTCTGCCTTCATTTTGAAGCCAGACATCGTGTATGTGTTTGCTCTCTTGCTCTCTCTCTCTCTCACTCCAACCCACCCACCCACCCACCTCCACCCCTACCACCACCCACAGAGAGAGAGAGAGAGAGAGAGAGAGAGAGAGAGAGAGAGAGAGAGAGAGAGAGAGAGAGAGAGAGAGAGAGAGAGAGAGAGAGAGAGAGAGAGAGAGAGATAAACACCCACTTCACAGACACATGATCACAATAATTATTAAACATTAAAATCAAGATTACCTTTGCTATCTACAAAGTAACTTGTTACTGACTTCCAGTGATACACAAATTCTTCTTGCGGTGAAACATTTGACGCAAACTGTAAAAAAAAGAGAGATCATAACTTATTGTAATGCCACAGTGTGATGTTTTTGCTTGGCTGCAAGATGTGTACTAATTGTACAAGCTCAAATTATCTTACTATGAGTAGGAAGTCTCTAGTCACAGAGAGAAGCATTCCTTTCAACTTGCTTTTTTTTTCTTCTCTGCTTGTAGTTTAGTTTCACTGAGTTCAAGAAGATTTTTTATTTCATCACCACATGATATGGTCTGAAGCCTTTTCCTCCCAAATATTTCAATTTTTTGCTTGACCCATCTTTAAATCATAGGTGTGCATGTTCAAATTCTGTTACCATTTGCCAACTGCCCATAGAAAATGCCCTTCAGAAAATGTCCATTTGGCATGCAATAGGCATGGCCAAGCTATCGCATTCTACGATGAATAAGAAGCATGAACATTGCCTTGCTGTTTCACTAGTCTGTGAGAGCACTTCAGCATTAGTTACTCTGAAAAGATGCAGAGGACAAAATGTAGATACTGTAACTGGAAGATGTTTTCTCTTGCTGAACATAAGTGGTCCTGCTCTCATTAGGGTATAAGAGAGACTTGATGACAAAGACAATAATGATGAACATTATGACGTAAGTTAATTCATTTCATATTTGTAATTTCATGCATGATCACTATACACAGTACAAGAAAATAAATATCAAATAAGAAATATGTAAGAAGTGTCATAAGAAGCGGAGTGAAAAATAAGGAGATTATAAAGTATAGATGTGCATTAACAGTTCTCTCTTTTCTACCATGGGTATGGATATACATAAACATGTTTTATTATGATAGAATTAAATACAGTCTTTATTTGCTAAGCCAAGATCTGTGAACCGCCAGTTTGTCATAGGCTTCATTATTCATTAATGCTTGTAGCATCTAAGATTTACAATCTCTATTATAATAGACAAACAAGCAGTAAATGAACTCAACATGATTAACTATTCACAATATCACAGACTGCACCAACTTATATATTCTAGGGTGATCAAGAGGATGATACATGAGTATCAACAATGACAACATTAAAGAAAATCAACTATGAAACAGGAGCCAAATTAAAGTGTGTATGACTACGACACAGACATGTCAAGAAATGTAGTTATCTAAACTAAACAGAGCAGTGCCAGTTCAGGTTGATTGATTGATTGATTGATTTAGGAATTGACATCACAGCATTCGGGCATTCCCATAAGTGCTCCGTCCCCATCCTCAGTAGCCAGCGAAGAGTTCCAACACTTATAGTACCAGTAGCAATCTGATTATAATTCCGTCTCGCCTTTCCTCTGAGCGTCGGCCAGATCCCCTTGTCACTCCTAGCTGTCTCATTCTTGCCAGACCATGGTAATCCATTTACTCCTCCGAGGTGTGCACGTGCTCCCACAAGGCCGCAACCACATCTGCCAGTTCAGGTTTGTAAAAACAAAAGTAAACGGACCCTTTGTACACAAAAAAGGTGATTTCAAGCTAATGAATAGAAGAAGAGAAGGGGAAAATTAACTGTTCATGAACAATACTGTGAATTATTTCACACATACAGAAGGCAACAAAATCCTAGGAGTCAGAACCAAGTCACCAGAATAGATCATACTAGAGTAATATTAATTGTGCCTAAATACTGATGCCTAGATAAAACCCACATCTTTTATATTCTAAAGAAATATTTAGTTAGTTGCGGTTCCAACTTCACGGCAAAGGGTCATCCCATTATGCTCTGTTCCTGTGCCAGTGAATATTACACAAAATACTCATCACTGCCGCATGTAAAAAGTGGAAAAACTTCTGTTGGCAGGAGTCTCAACAAACCAACAGCCCGCACAATATACTATGCATAATGCTGCTGCCAGTATGCCAACACAAAAGTTAACCATGAAAAATAAAGCTCATCGTCGATGGAAGCGGCAGTCACTAGAAAACCAGTAGCCACATATTACTGCATATGGCAACCCTGTTAGTTCAGCGACCAGCCGACCACCATTTTTCTGACTAAACAACCATGGTCAGATGTAAAAGCACTCCACACAAAATTCACAGCTCACTCCACAAAAATAAACTTAGTAGCAGGGTGATGGAACCATGCACTACCAGTCCAACATGAAGAAAATGTGTAAGCAAACCATAGCCACAAGCATAAACATTCCAGGTGCCTAAACAGCTCAACCGCCTATCCTTCATTTTCTAGAGAAATATTTCAACCCTAGAATGAAATTCAACAGTTGCTTATATTGACCGGTCATAATTGTATTATCAATTAATGCAGACACTACCAGCAATCAAACTATTCAAACTATCTCATAGTTAGATGAGCCTCTCACATTATTAAACCATTTAACCCCCATTGGGGTATAGGCCTGAACTAACTCACTCCAAGCTCTTGGAGTTCAAAATTGGTTGGATTTTGCAGCTAAGGATTTTCTATTGGATGGAAAAGTCAGCTCCAAGTGAAACCATCCTTCGTTACCACCTGTATGGTATGTCACAGTGTGATACTACTCTCTGCTTAGCGGAATCTCCTTTGTTGCCTCATGATATGCATGGTAGGTTGCAGTGTTAATATTCTCTGCTTCCCTTAGGGTCCTGGGAAAAAATGAGCGGAATCTCCTTTGTTGCCTCTTATGACATGCATGGTAGGTTGCAGTGTTAATATTCTCTGCTTCCCTTAGGGTCCCGGGAAAACATGCGGGACAATACAGATGTATGCACATGTAAATAGTAGGATAGGGTAAAACCTATCAATTGAAGATGTAATGTGTCTCTTTTCCCTCTGTTAGCATATGTAAGACCTTGTGGGTGGGAATGGGATACCTGTTTATCCTGTTGATCATTGTTACGTGAAGTCACTGCAGGCAAGTGATAGATGAACATGGTGAGCAGCTTAAAACTTGTACCACTTTACTTGTGCTAGGCAGTGAATGCTATTATAGACACAATAGCTAAATAACCAACCTTGTAAGGAAACTGCTCTCACAGAAAGTTATGACAACCTACTGTGAATACTATTGCAAAGAACATCATAACTCAAAAATTAATAAATATTAAATATAACAGCATGAATGGGTTTTCATGTGTGTAGACAAGACAACCATAAATGTAATATAGCTTACTGTTTCAACTGCTTGTTGAATGAAGTTTGAGAACTTGTGGAACATTGCTTTCTTCATAGCCAAATCACAAGAGCTAACAAAGCATCTAAATTACAGAAAACAAAACAGATATTAATAAATAATTTTACAACTTTCATAATAAAGTAGCTATTATTGTAGAAAATGAGAGGTCTTTAAAAAAGAAAAGGTGATAAAGCAGTATTATATTTTCCTGAGGACTTTTCCCTCTCTAGGTTTCTAAATACTGTACACAAGTTTTAGGGTATGTCATTCCGAGTGTGCTTAGTTCTTCAAAACTTTACTGATGTAATACAACTGAAAACTATGAAGTGTTGCTTACTGAGTTATTTGGGTTGCAATCAACCCCAGCATTTATGGCTGTTTGTGATTTACTGGGCAAGTTTACGTTCAGTAGTTTGCTATAGCTTTCTTAATAGCCAACGCTCAATAAATTATTAAAATTCAAAACCAGATGGACTACATTCGGCATTCCTCCGAATAACGGTCCCAAATTATTTATTGTAAAAAGTATCCCTTACAGGGCCTCAATAGGTGATTATGTTAATTCCGGGGTGATATGCTGATTAAAGGGCGATGTGTTGTCAATCACTTCTGATTGAGTGTGTGGTGGACTGCTAGACCGATTGATGGATGCAATAAATGTTTCTGGGCTTGGAGAGCCCTCACTGTCGTCGGAGTGTATATCAATATCTTGTGCTACAGACGACAGTGAGGGCACCCCAGGCCCAGAAACATTTATTGCATCCCTCGATCGATCTAGCAGTTCACCACACACCCAACCGGAAGTGACAACAACACATTCAATTTATATGATTCTTTATTTCAATAAATACATTACGCAACAGCAAAAGTAATTAATATTATATGTCTGTATATGTAACTAATAAATGCAGTGGCCCCCCAACATATCGCGGTTAGCATTCCTCAACTGCTCAGTATATCACATAATGAGGCCCTGCAAGGGATACTGTTTACAATAAATAATTTGGGACCGTTATTCGGAGGAGCGTCCTACATTCAAATCACCTGCAGCTGATTTCTACCAAGGTATGCGAGATTGCGAATCACATTCACTACCTCTTTGCCACAGATGTCAACACTGCTACACTTCCAAAGCCAAAATGATCCTCATGTTGCCTGTAATCATTTTCATTCTTGTCAACAGCTGGTAAATTTAACGGAGATTTGTTCACATGTTAATAATTTAGTGTTGTTTATTTAGACCATGGACCTATCTGCCAGAATAAAAACAAAGACTAATATAATGCAGCTCTACAGATTTAGTTGACTTCAATTAATGCCTGTTTCTGTTTATCTGATCACAGAATGCTTGGAAATTGTGTTTAGTTTGTATATTTTAATTTCAGATGACATATTTTACGTATTAGTAAATATATTTATGATCTTTATTTCACTAATTTGAGTGAACAGTATTATTATGTGACTGCAGAGATAATAATAGTCACACCGGTCACCAACAAAACTGTTTCAGTGTCATGCATTACATTCCTTGTTTATCTTAAACTAGTTTTATTACAAGTTTACATTTTAAAATTGGATTAAGACATTATAAGTCACAAATATATGGTGCCCAGTTGCACAGTGGTTAGCATGTTTGCCTACAGACCACAGATTTCAATTGGCATCAAGGTAGATTAAACAAAATTCACCTGGGCACTCAAGTTACCCAGCCTAAAAGAGGATATGTCTTGCAAAGTAGTTGAGTTGAGCAAAGAACCGACATCACTACACTCAGGACATTCCCGTACACGCTCCGTGCCTTTGAAGAAGAGTCACACTATTAATCGTTCCCACCACTATTTGACTGAAAGTTCTCCTGGTCTTCCCTCTCAGTTTTGAGATTCTACCAGAACACCTGCCAATCCCCTGCAATCTCATCCTATCCAAATATGGGTTCTCAATCTGTTCCTCCACCTGGTCCCACAGGCACACGACCACCTCTTAATTGTCCATAGGTAATCTACCATCAATAGGTGCATTCCCCGCCAGCCTATCAGCCTGTTCATTCCCCCACACTCCTGCATGGCCAGGGCAACAAATCCATATGATTCGCACAATCTTTGACCTCTGAAGCGAGGTGAGCCATTCCACACGAAACATTCCTTTCTCCACCTTACTAAGCATACTCAAGACCGTGATGAAGACAATGTGTTCTTGCAAAGTAACAGCGGTTGACATGATAATGACTGCATCAACCCTCTAAAGCCAATTGGTCTATAAAGGTATGCCGTGGGGTACATCTAAATACAACATGCTGTAACTGTTATCCTTGCTGTCTTATCTCATATCATGTGGATTAGGGTCAGTCAGAAAGGGCATGCAACTAACTCTTTAGTATAGCAGTGGAATACTTTTCCTCACCAAATGTCTTGCTACCTGTACTCACTTTGTCATCTTTTACACATTTTCACACTGTATCTATTCATATTATTTATATATTTCTATTTCTGATCTAAATCCATTTCCTTCTGATACATAACATGATGCATTTGATTTGCTCACTTCAAATCCTTGCAGAATAATAATAATATTAACTAACCTAACCTCACAGTGCAGTTTCTCCACAGTTAATTAGCAGCCTATTGTATTGAGAATAAAATAATGCAATGCAGTTCTCGCAACTAGCTGGTAATTAACATTTATTAAATATCATTATTCTACATAACAAGGAGCGGCTGGCTGATGGCTAGAACGCCGGACTCTCCTTCGGGAAACCCGGGTGCGATCCCTCGGTAAGGTGTGGGATTTTTTTCTGTCGGGGGCAAAAAGAAAATCCTAACCTGCACAGTTTGCAGCGACTGCACTAGCCAGGCGGCCTTAATTCCTCAGGCTCAAAGACCCCTCTGCCATACACCGCAAGGTACTATATTGGCAGTAAATGACAGTTTAATGACAGTATTCTACATAACAAAACAACTTCCCTAATCTTTATTTTAACATATATATGAAAGAAATAAAGAGACAAGTGAAATATGGCCACGTTAAAAGACATGATACTCTTATAAAAACCATACTGGAAGGCAAGGTTGAGGGCAAGCGAGCAAGAGGTAGACAATGATACAAGTGGGAGGATAACATCAAGAGATGGACAAACATCAGCCTGACAAAATGTACAGTCAAGGCAAGAGACAGACAGTGTTGGAGATCCATTGCAGCCAGCCTTCATTGCGGGGACGGCACCTGATTGATACATATATATATATATATATATATATATATATATATATATATATATATATATATATATATATATATATATATATATATACATATGTATGAGGGTGAGTCAATAAGTAAGTCACACAGTTCTGTGGGGTGGCAGGTAAATGTAGTTGGTGTTTTCTACAGGTGTCATTAGGTGACAGTAACATCGAACTTTATATTCCCGTTCATCAGGTGGCGCTAGGTGTCTCATGCGCATGCGCTGCACATAAATAAAATGGAGTGTAGAACCAAAGAGCAGCATGCTATTGTGCGTTTTGTGTGGGAAAAAGGAATGCCTGCAAAAGTCATTCATAAGGAAATGCTTCCTGTTTATGCTGACAAATGTTTGTTCCGTAAAGAAAGTTGGGTAGAAACATGTTCTCAAGGATGCTCTAAAATTCTTTATGACATCCAATCTGGTCGTCCAGTTGAGACTGTAACAGAAGCATCTGTGCGGCAGGTGGAGGAGAAGATTAGAGGTGACAGGTGAGTAACGATAGACTCCGTAGCATCTGCAATAGGGTGCTCACATGGTTCACCATACAACATAATGCATGATTGACTGAAACGTCCAGGACTGCTGGCTAGAGGAGTGTTGCTTCTTCATGACAATGCCAGACCACATATGGCTCGATTAACTCAGGAGAAAATTAACTAAGGTGCAAAGTTCTGGAACATCCACCTTACAGCCCTGACTTAGCCCCTAGCAATTTCCACCTTTTTGGTCCACTGAAAACCCACCTTGGCGGGAGACATTTTGCGAATGATGCCGAAGTTGAATGTGAAGTTAAAACATGGTTTAGAAAACAGAGCATGCAGTTCTATGCAGCTGGTTTGGGAGGACTGACAAAACGATGGGATCGTGCATCAACGTTGGTGGAAATTATGTTGAGAAATAAAGGGACAATGTATGTATACAAATAAACTGGTTTCAAGTTGTTATCACATTTAGTTATTTATCTACAGCCATTTGTGACTTACAGTAAGTTACTTATTAACCTCCCCTCGTATTGTGGACATATTATGTTTTGTAGCACATTTCAATTTATTGCATGATACATGATAAATTTAAATTATCGCCAACAATAGAGACTAACTAACCAACGGCAGCTCTAGTGGTAGTGGTGGGTCAAATGGACAGCATTATTATTTTTTATTACTACCACACTTTGATATAATAAATATTTTAAATTTATCATTAAAATAATGTATTTATTTAACAAATTTAACGGCACTCTTATTAATTTTACAAACTTCACTTCAGTCAGTGTTAATGAAAAGTAAGAGCTCCTATATGTGCAGTCCAAGTATTTCTCGTGACCATTTTGTGCAGACAAATTCAGTTACTGGCTTTATCACAACAAATATCTAGAAAAGTAAAACAAGTCCATCCCAGATGTTACTTGCACAGATGTTAAATGTGCTGCTCACGCAGTGGTAGTAATGAAAATAGGTCACCGTCTTGCACTTCCTGTAGCACAGTGGTTCTCAACCGGTGGGGGGGGGGGGGGATTTAGGGTTTCCTGGGGGGGGGGGGGGGGGAATTAAGATTATTTCAAGATCGCATTAATACAAGAACCAGTTACTTGATATTGTTATTCCCTCTAAATTTTACGATTCTGTACTTCTCGCCCTAATGAAATTCGTTTTATAACGTAAGTAGACCCGCAAATCATGTTTTATGTAGATGTCTAGACTTGTTCTAGTATGTGTTATTAAAATTAGCTTCCATTTTTATGTATACTGTGTAAGGGTGGATTACCAAAATACGATAAGTAGATTGTGAGCTTTACTAGAACACGATTACAAGAAACAAAATGAACGTTGCGGCCAAAGCCTTCGTCAGCACAGAACAAAACAACACAGACACCAAAAAAAAATAAAACAATCACTACATAGACAATACAGAGTTACCCAGCTGAATCCTGTCTCGGCGAAATGTGTCTAACTAAGAGTCATACAGTTAACGTGTAAATCCTTATACTAAGCAACCAGTACACACAAAATGGACTATAAAAATCAACAAAAACCTAGCGGGCTACAAAGACGTAACTTGAAACATGTAGTAGCAGTTCAGGAGAATAGGCTATGGTTGATAAGAATAAAGGGAACTGCAGTAAAGCTTAAAAAACGAATGAATTACCAAAATACGATAAGTAGATTGTGAGCTTTACTAGAACACGATTACAAGAAACAAAATGAACGTTGCGGCCAAAGCCTTCGGTGGGGAGGATTTATAGGGAGGAAATTCGAAAGGGGGGAATGACGTTCTGAACATATGGTAAAGGGGGGAGGGGCATGGACCAAAAAAGGTTGAGAACCACTTCTGTAGCAGGTTCGCATTTATGATTTAAAGCAATACGCAAGGCAGTGGCGTAACTGGGTAACGGGCAGAGGATAACAGACCGCTCTTTTGATCCACTCTGCCTTTTCAGAATCAGAGACCACATAAACAAAAGTGAAAGTATTGTCTGTTACACAAGAACAGCATTTCAGTAATGTCTGAATGCATGGCATACATATGTGTCTGCATTATGGAACACATTCTTTTTACATATGATGACATTATGATAAGAAATGAGTGACATATTAACAGTTTTATTAGTAAAACTATTAGACATACAGTAGCCACCAAAGTGTGCCGTACTCCTGGTATAGAGACGATCTGACTGTCTGTCATTGACGGTCAATGGTCAATATAGTAAATAGTACCTTGCAGTGTATTGCGGTTGGGGAGGGGGGGGGGGGGGTCTTGAGCCTGAGGTATTAAGGCCGCCTGAAAACCAGATGAACCACAAAGACACCATTCAAGGAAGCAATGCGGAGGGGCGAGACAGCCACGGGTATATCACAAGCTGAAAGAGATCGACTGCAAAAACAGATAGACGAGTTGAAGAAGCAAATCAAAGCACTGCGGACGTCAATTCCGACCAGCGACAACGAAGAATTACTAGCGAAAATAAAGGAGATCCAACAAAACATCAAGAAAGAAGTTGAACATATGGCCGAGATGAAGAAGGAAAACGAAGAAATGCTATGCACCATTAGAGCGGAGAGAGAGCTGCTGAAAGCTGAAATGGAAGTAATCCGAAACAAACCAACAGAAGCTATGCAAGAGAACGCAGACAAGCCGCAAGATGAAATCCAGCAAAATACCGAGCCGGAACCGCAAGCTAAGGCCAACATCCCAACCACGACGCCAAAAAAATCCAAGAGGGAAACATCCCACCAGATCTCTGAAGGCGGCACAGAATACCCACCCGGACTCAGCCTGGAGGAGTGCCTAGAATCGATAAAATTGGAGGAACGCAGGCACCAGGAATTCAAAAGGCGCTGGGATGAAAGAGAAAAGAAGAAGCCCAAGAAACTCAGGAGACCGGTAGTATACCCAGATAGAATTACTGACTTTGAGGATGGACCCGGCTACACGTACTATATAGAAGACGGAGAGATGATCCCATGGCTGACCGCAGAGGAAGAAAGCCAAAGGCAACAGAAACTCAAAATCGAAAGTGAAAAAGGGCGCAAGAAGGAAAATGAAAACATCGAAAAGCTCCTACAGAAAATACACAAAAAGGATGCAAAAATACCCAAAAAAAAGTCCCTTTAAGGACTGCAACCAGTCAAGCCAGACGTACTAACAGCCTTCACTAACAAAAGACACCACCAGAGGAGACGGGAACAAAGGACAGCCGATGACCGATCCCCTAGCTGACGGCACAAATACAAACCAACATAAACAGTCCGAGATAGGACTCACTCGTAAGAGCGCATAAGACAAGAATTAGGTTGAATGAACCCACAAAAACCACGGATCTCAACAATAACCACAGAAGAAGAGGCAGGTTGAACGAGGCCGAATTTTGAATATTTTTTTTTTGGTTCGAAATTTGAATTGGAATTGACATTCGCCGCGAACTGCGCAGGTTCATTCATTAGCATGTCCTTTGTAGAACCTCGCTCCCACAACAACCTTCCGGAAAACCTCTCGATTATAAGCAACTAGCTGCCCGGCCCGGCTTCGCCCAGGCTCTGGCGGGGATCTATGTATGTATGTATGTATGTATGTATGTATGTATGTATGTATGTATGTATGTATGTATGTATGTATGTATGTATGTATGTATGTATGTATGTATGTATGTATGTATGTATGTATGTATGTATGTATGTATGTATGTATGTATGTATGTATGTATGTATGTATGTATGTATGTATGTATGTATGTATGTATGTATGTATGAATGTATGTATGTATGTATGTATGTATGGATGTATGTATGTATGTATGCATGCATGCATGTATGCATGCATGCATGCATGCATGTATGTATGCATGCATGCATGTATGTATGTATGTATGTATGTATGTATGTATGTATGTATGTATGTATGTATGTATGTATGTATGTATGTATGTATGTATGTATGTATGTATGTATGTATGTATGTATGTATGTATGTATGTATGTATGTATGTATGTATGTATGTATGTATGTATGTATGTATGTATGTATGTATGTATGTATGTATGTATGTATGTATGTATGTATGTATGTATGTATGTATGTATGTATGTATGTATGTATGTATGTATGTATGTATGTATGTATGTATGTATGTATGTATGTATGTATGTATGTATGTATGTATGTATGTATGTATGTATGTATGTATGTATGTATGTATGTATGTATGTGTAACACGCTACGTGGAGGGTCCCAAATAGCCCTGTCACAATATTTCAAAATTGTTCTCTTTATAGCCCTGGCTGGGATAGGTCTTTACCTGCCAACCCTCCTCCGTTTTCCCCGGACTCACTGTCACTCTTTCTTTCGACCTAGGGACCTATTTCCTGTAGTGTTCCTCTGGCTGATCCATATATATAACACATTGCTCGTTGGAATAAGCTAAAACTTGATTTATTAAATCAATACAGGACAGCACAGAAAAACACCAAGGTAGGTAACACAGATAGTTCTAAACAGACACAACACTGATAAAGTTCAGGCACAGAGCCTCAGGTAGCCATAGTCACAGACCCAGCTTCAAATACTGTCCGATCTGTCCATATACGTCTCACCCTGTGTGCTGGAATCTCCTTCCTTCCAGGTAATTGGTTGTAACTTCCACAGGCTTCTGTAGAATCAAATCCACTGGTTGTTGAGGAATTGTTCATGGACTTAACCTATCTAGGTGTCTATTCATGTCCGGAACAAAATGGGTAGGACTGATAATCATGCGTAGACACAACTTTGAAGTGGAATGCTCTCGGGCCTATGTCAATGAAAGGACCCGAGATGCCCCATTACTGCAAATTGTCATTGTTTATTCGTTTGCGATATAATCATGCGTAGTCTCAACCAGCATTGAACTATTCTCGGGCCTATGTCATTTCCTCAAGATATGCCCTTGCCTCTCTCTCAGAGTTAGGCACACCATGTGTGATATGGCTAATACTTTGACCTGGCTTCATCAGACGTATTTGGCTCTAGCACAGAAGCTGTGTGGATACTGTCCGATTTGGTCATATCCAACACCAGAGGACCCTTTACCTCTCTTCAGTAGTAGGTTGCATCTCTGTCGTAATCTTTAATTTACTGGACAGGCTGCAACTTTCAAACGGTAGGTGTTGGCCCGGCCATCAATTGACCAGCCGCTGCACCAGAGCACATTTGACGCAAGGCGCTCCTTCGGGACTACCCGAAAGGAAAGACAAATATATACTCGCTCCATGTAAAGATTGTGGTATGAAGATAACCCAAAGAACCATCTTTCATGGAGAATTGAGCGAATAAAGAGAACTGAGAGCTTCCGAAAGCCGTTTCCCCCTGTTTACCAAGAATAACAGAATACATAAGGACATGGGCCACTGGCGTTTCGCTACAGTATGTATGTATGTATGTATGTATGTATGTATGTATGTATGTATGTATGTATGTATGTATGTATGTATGTATGTATGTATGTATGTATGTATGTATGTATGTATGTATGTATGTAGGTAGGTAGGTAGGTAGGTAGGTAGGTAGGTAGGTAGGTAGGTAGGTAGGTAGGTAGGTAGGTAGGTAGGTATGTACGTATGTACGCATGTACGCATGTACGTATGTACGTATGTACGTATGTACGGTTGTACGGTTGTACGGTTGTACGTATGTACGTATGTATGTACGTATGTATGTATGTATGTATGTATGTATGTATGTATGTATGTATGTGTTGTTGTTTGTCCATCAAGAATGATGATGACCATTCATTTCATCCAGTGGGGTTGAAGGTGTGGAGCCGTGGGTTCTAAGATGGCTGATAAGGCCTATTTTGGCTCGAAATGTTCTTTGACAATGTGGGCAAAGAATGCTTGACGTCTCTGGAGGAGGATTTCCTGCAGTGGTTTTTCTGTCCTGCCTTTTCTTCACAGCTCTTGCAGTCCTGGAAAACATATGACTGTACCTTTGTGCAATGATGCACGCCACGAATTTCGGTCTCTGGCTGCAGCCTCCCAGGTGTCATGATGAATTCCAAAAGCATTCAGTGAAATTTTCAGAGTGTCTTTAAAACGTTTCCTCTGGCCACCTTGGGAGCGTTTACCACAACGCAGTTCGCTGTAAAAAATTCGTTTAGGGAGCCTGTGATCTGGCATGCGAGTCAAGTGACCAGCCCAGCGAATCTGATTCTTCATCAGTAGAGTGTGGATACTGGGCATGGATGCTCTTTCTAGGACTTCAGTGTCTGGAATCTTGTCTTGCCATTTAATCTTCAGTAGCTTCCTTAGGCAGACTGTGTGGAAGTGGTTTAATTTCCTAGCGTGTCGCTGATAAACAGTCCAGGTTTCACAAGCATATAGCAGTGTGGATAATACAACTGCTTTGTAGACTTTTAGCTTTGTTTGCAGGCTTATTCCAGTTCTGTCCCATACATTCTTGTACAGTCTGCCAAAGGCCGCACTGGCCTTGGAGATTCTTGCATTCACTTCGTCATCGATTGTGGCAGCTTGTGACACGGTGCTGCCAAGATAGGTGAATTTGTCCACAACACTTAGTCTATGATCATTCACTTTGATATTCGGCACAGTGTGATTATTCCCTGGAGCTGGCTGGTACATAACTACAGTCTTCTCCAAGTTGATATTGAGCCCAAAGTTGGCACAGGCATGTGAGAAAGCTGAAACATTATGTTGCATGTCCGCCTCTGAGTTGGCGTATAGAGCGCAATCATCAGCAAACAGGAGCTCTCTGACGGTGCCGCTGTTAATTTTGGTTTTAGCTTTCAGCCTTCTGAGATTGAATAACTTTCCATCCATACGGTAGTTGATGTCTATTCCAATGTCGTCGTTCTCGAAGGCATTCATCAACATGGCTGAAAACATGAGGCTGAAC